>JAQFXU010004306.1:0-13870 GCA_034693705.1 Spatulosminthurus flaviceps | reverse complement strand
GTCCTTCAAAATACCTTTTCAAAGAGCCCTTGCTCGTTAAGATCGGTGGGTATCATGAACCAAGGTTCCATTGTGAGATGTAAGCAATAAAAACTCAACGGAGTATCTACGTTTTGACACGACAAAATATGATAGACTTTTACATAGGAATAAAAACCTTTGGAAACATTCCTGGTAACATTTCCCGCAGAAGCGTAGCTTTTACAAAAGCTTAATACTACAAAAGGTGCTATCTCCAATAATGACAGTATTAAAAGATAGCTCCTTTTGAAATTTTTCCACATCTTCCCCCGCATTTGACTCAAATACACTGAAGCTTACGCCTGAATAATCCAGAAGCCTGACTTGAGTGAGCAGCATATACACTTTAACAATTCTTTCCTCAAAAATTTTCTTTGTAGAATCCTATATGAACAAACAGAAGCATATAAGAGTAGTGGAATGGAAGAAGTTTCAATTTTCACTTGGCATATATTTATTTTAATATACATACAACCTACACAACTTCCAATCCATAAAATATCCACGTGTACAAAAATCTTTTACATGAGAGAGGGAAAGAATTGTAAAGGATATCGTCATTAAGGGAAACTCACTGGATTTCAACTTGGAAGGCTCAAGCGTGAAATAAAAGTAAAATTAAACTCTTGAAAATCTCTTATGAAACTTGTGCTAATTCAAGTAATGCTTTTCTCTCATCCACAGCAACCAAGCCCTTCATTATACACATCTTTTCTCCTGTACACATTGAACCCAGTAGGAGTTTATGTGGAGATTTGTATATGCATTGAATGTATGAATTCATTGGATATGAAAAACACATTTCTTCTTACAATATTATATTCACTCCAGGCTTGAGTTTTCCATTAAGTTTCAAATCAAACGTGTGTATATGTTCGCGTATGAGGAGCTCTTTAGAAACCTTTCAGCTTCTCCTCTTGCTTTTCCTCCCAGTAATAATTACAAAGACCATACATACTATATATACTACTCCAGTATTAATAATTATACTACTGGCTTAAGAGAAATATATTTTAGAGAATTTTTCCAGAGAAGAAGAAAAAGCCCTTGAAATTACAAACACTTGAGTAAACAAATATCTCTGAAGGGGAACGATGGGAGGTGAGGAACAAATCTAGTGGCAAAATCATGTGGATGTGGAGAAGCTGGTAGAATACATTATTATTTCCATTTTATTAGAATTTAATTCAGTCTAAAAAATGTTTTAATTTATTTATGGTGGATTTTACATTTAACAACTCTAGAAATTTTAAAGAAAAATGAGTCGGATCAAACGTTGAGGGGCAATAATGTATGACCATCTCAAAAAGTGAGCAGATTATTTTTATTTTGACTATGATTTCAACACCGTTTAAATTTTTGAAGATAGTCAGCACCATGGCATACGAAATGTTGAATACTGGATGTCATCACAAGCAACTGGATATGGTGAAATCTACTATAACAATAACAGCCACACAATAGTCACATATGTATTATACATTCGCAGCTATGGTAACCCATGAAAATGTCATGAGCAAAATTAAAGATCACTGTGGTTGATTTTTGGAAAGATTTTTTTCTGTAGCCTTGGACCATGTGATAGATATGTATATATTATTACTCCCAGTAAAATTAAAATGAGTCTAATTTTAAATATTAAAACCCATTTTTTAATAAAATACATATTTTGTCTATTCTAGAATTTTTTACCGTTATTTAACATACAAAATGCACCAGACAAAAATCCTGATAGAAATGATTCAATCCCTCATATCTATCCCTGGATGGCATTTGCAAATATGTATGCATGCATATACATGTGTGTTCTTCAAACTCATCACTATTATACTTTCAAGTCCACATTTTCTTCAGAGAGCTACATACATAATAATACATACATATATGGAATGATGTTCACATAAGGTTACAATAGCCTGGGAAAAATAACGCATATGATTTAAGTTAATTATGCAAGTGTATATGCATGTCCATAGTAAACGTTACGTGCACTGCCCAAACTTTGAAGATTACAACGAGAGCATTAATTTCCAAGAGAATCCTATCGTTAGCAGGCCTATAATGTCAACCACATCACTTACATGACAAAACATAATGATAAGTGGTGAAGACACGCGGGAGAGCATCATTCCAAAAAAGGGATGTATCAACTCCAACTCTCATCACATTCACGTCATTATTGTTTGTGTATAGTTTTTTCTTATCTAAAATTTCCTCTCCAAAATCCCTTCCTCCCAAGTACGCTCTCTTTCTCTCACACAAGAACCCCAATTTTTTCAGAACTGTAACTACTACTGCAAGGAATCATATAAACTAATAATTCTCTGAAGAACAACAATACTCTTATGCCCTAAAGTTCAGTAAATACAATCTCACTCAAAAATGTGGAAAAAGCCCGAGTATTCAAAATTACTCTGATGGTTTGAAATCCTCCAAAATTATAATCTTCAGTTACAAAATCCTCCAAAATTTAAAAAAAATCTGTCTTTTGAAGCTCTTTAACGCCGCTTAATATTTTACCAAGAAACATTTAGATCCTCATTTTTTCAGATATAAAATCACATTAGTATTTTAACTCACGGGTTCCTTCACGTAATTTCCCTCTCCCGCCTTTTTTTTTGAGTCAGAATTAGCAAATTGTTTTTGCAAGGCATTTTGAGCTGTTACATCCCTTGTGTGGGTAAGGAAAGTAAAATAGCAATTAATTCAGTAGAATAAGACAGCTATATGCATGGAACCTTCCTATGCATTACCATTAGCGCACACTCTCCTAATTTTCTAAGATCAATCAATACTCTTGCACGTCTTTCTCTCTCTCTCTCTCACTCCTATACATTTACTCCTTCCTCTCGTCACAGTCATATCACTTAAACTCACAAACTGTGCAGCTGTGAGACGGATGTATACACATCTCACAAACACACACACACACACACACATACACACTTCCATTAGCATACATGCTCAAGCACTTGAGAGAGAAAATTTCCATATGCATAAATATGAGAAATAAGCAAAGAGGAGAAGAGGCATTTCACTCTCTCTCTCTCTCTCTCTCTCTCTTTTAGTTTCAATCCTTACGTGGACATGTGTACGTGTGTATGTGAGAGTGTGAGTGGGAGCATGAGTTTATACTTACGAAGCGACCCCCTCCACTTGAAATTAATGTCTGCTTTCTTCCTCATACTTATGAGGTATTTTATGCCTCGCACTCTCACGCTTCATAGCACATTCACATGCATAAAGACAGGAGAAAATACTTTCTCTCTCTCCTTTAGCATTCTCTTCCTCCTCAGCATGCACCGTCATTATGGTCCACCCCTATAGATTTACATACATATACATATGTATATGTGCTTATACAAGGGAAAAGCTTCATTCAACCCTTTCCTTAGTTGGCATTATCTTAAATTACGTTACTATAGTAGAACCACATCCTACAACGCTTTCTTCTCTTTCCCTTTACTCCTTTACTACTCTTCCCTTCTACTATTTACACACTAACTTATTCCTTCCTCCTTCTTTAAAGGTCTGCCCTCCTATGTATTCCTTCCTTAAGCCAAACAAATATATGCTAAATTACTATTATGGAAGCTATACATGTATTTATACAATATCTACACTACATATACGTACACAACATGCCTCCACTCATCTACATTAATAAACTTTTCTTAACACAAAAGGAATAATTCTAGTGGAATGATATGGAGCGAGCAGGGAAGAGAACGCATCATCTACACTCTCTCTCTCTCTCTCTCTGCCTTCTCGAACAATCTGAAATTCCTCATGTATGCATTTACATACAAACATAATAATAATGTAGCTACATATTATTTATACACATGCATCAGCCCCCACACTCAAACACACTCTCCTCACATTCACATGAGCAGAGTTGACAGGAGAGCATAGACACTCTTAAAACTTCCCCACGTCCTCTTCCATACATATTTTCCATATTCATTTCCACCACTACTTTCCACCCATTCTCTCTCGCTCTCTCCCTTTTAAAATACACGTGTAATGCATGAAGGAATTTTCCTTTCATTTCACTAACTATTTTCCTTGTTATTTTTCTCAAAGTAATTTGCATTTTTCCCTATATTTATTTTTTGTTTTTTTTTATCAAACTTTAACGCCGTTTGAAATTTTATTCAAAAGTTAACAAGAGTCACTGGATCAGATCAAAGGGGTTAATTGTACTGGTGATATAATAGGCATAAGAGCATGGGAGGTCAAGGGGTGATGAGGAGACAAACAAGGGTACTTCGAGGAATTCGAAAGAAAGTGTGTAAAACATCCAATCCTGTGGTCTCACCTATAAAAAATGCCACCCCGTTTTGTTAAAGTACGTGAACCAAATTCAAGAACGTAATCTGACGACCACAAGTGTTATAAAAGTAAAGGCAGCTTTGGAGTGACTTGTACTTACATTTCTTATGAGTGGTTAAATAGGACTGTACCAATACATACATTTTTATTATTATGAGTATGTAATGTATGAAGGGGCAACATAAGAATACCATGGAGGCTGAGTTTGGTAAAAATGCTTAAATTATAAATCTCTCACTCTGTGTTGGAATAAGATACAAGAGAATAGTAGAGAGCATGGATTTGAAAACATATACGTACATATGTATGGGCCTTTGAGTAAAAGCGTGAGTGTAATAAATATAGCAATTATACATTCCTCACAACCTCACAAGTCATAATAGTTATTACTGTATGTGTTTCATATATGTACATACATACAATCCCCTTATGACATCATCCATCCCAAAGGGACCTGATAGCTCATTTAGCTCTCTCTCTCTCTCTCTCTCTCGGTATGTATCCCTTGAAATCCAATGTTTTTACATCAGCTCTATATATTCACGTGCATATGCGTAACTACCAGTTAAAGGAGCAGAAGACAGGGAGAGAAATGCTCAGTGAGATGGGAAAAGCCATGAGGAAGTTATTGTTTCCATGAAGCACGTAAACTAATCTGTTCATCTGTTGAGATGAGAAAATTGCTCGCCCCAATGCATCACATCACCCTCCGCTTATCTCTCCTACGGCTTCCGCAAAGTGAAAATAACAATCATAGCTATCCATGGGGGAATTTCCCCATTCCTCACACTCACACACACACACACACATACACACATCCACAGATACATTCACATGTAAAGGAGTTCCTATGTTATTTCATAGCCCAGTGTCTCTAACCATTCTCATTCCCATCAATATCAACTCCTCTCTATACTCAACGTGTGTGCCAATTCAGGGAGAATTTGAATGAGCAAATATATACATGTGTATTAGCATATCATAGGACTTGATACATTCCAACAATTTATGCACTCACGATTACACTACACACACCAAAGATAAACTATGAAATTTCATATTCCTCAACCTACTCTCATGTATCTCCTCACACTTTGTCCTTATTTGTATTTCATCCCTGCCTTTTCAGAGACTTTCACACTTGAATCTCTTGCATATACATCCGCTCCCACAATAATGCCCGCCTTCCCAGTAGTATTATCCCTGATGAGTCGGTAGGGAATTTCCAAAATAATAATAATTAAACGCATCCCATGTAAAATGAGCGATAAGCTTTTTTTCCCTTCTGTCTATCTATTATTGCTATAGTGAAATATTGTATGACTGTCCAAATGTAAATCGTCTGTAAAAATTGTAAAACTTCAACGCCACTCACATTTTTTAAAAATCTGAATTGATGTACGTTACCATAGATTTGAAATATTCGTGGAGGGCGGGATAACGCTATTTTGTGGGGATCCTAAAGTATTATAATTTTCCAGAGCACCCTCCCTCACATTACATTTTACATGGTAACCCGTAAGGACAGGAAATTAAACGAGAGGAGATAAAAAAAAAACATTTTAAATTCCCACTCGTGTATTTTTTCCCTCCCGTCCAATCAAATGAATCCACTTTTTACACATAACTTTTGATTTACCCATCAATCATGTGTAGTTCTCAATCGAGGAAATTGCTCATACTCATTCAAGTGCCTTTACATATATGCACCTCCAACCTATCTATGTTTGTACTTATGCGAAAATTAGGTATATGATTAAAATTTGCCTACCAAGGAAATTATACATATCCAATCTTGATTTGTACAAATGAAAGTTCTTCTTTTACTGAGGCATAGGGTTGATTTTTTTATCCTCCGTAGAATTTACATGGGAACACATAACGGGATGAAAGACGGGCAATTTTGAAAATGGATCCTTATGGAATCAACATGGAATAAATCCATTGGGGTAGATACAAATATTTGAAATGGGAATATGAAAGTATAGGGTAGAACACGTAGGGGTGAACAAAGGGTTATAATGTGTGTGCAGTAATGGGAGGAAAGTTCAAGTTTTAACACATATAGGAAGAGCCAGAGATAGATTTCATAGTTTCTCAATCCCCTATCTCATCTCTCTTAATCTTAATTCAATTAAATAGCCCCACACAGGAAACTTAAGAAGCTTTTACCTGATTGTTACATTATCGGAAGAAGGGAGCTCAGAACTTAAGACTTGTTCTCTAATCAAAGCAATGCAAGAACTCAGAGATTAGATATCAGGGATTAAATGCAACTTATACAGGCATGGAATTTCCTAGTGCAGAGATTACACATGGAGAGAGAGAGAGAGAGAGAGAGTGAGGTTCTTACATATGTCTCATGTGCAATCTACATACTACTCCTTCTGTAAACATACGAAGTGGCAATAAAAGCCAAGGACATGGAAATCTTACACAACATTTTTTTTCTTCAATATTTTTATTCAATTTTTATTCCCTCCAAAAAAAAATTCATTTCAAATCTACATTTTGTATAGAAGATTTGTATACTATGGATTTGTATCCTTTGAATGATGGAAAGGACAGGAATAATAATAATAATAATATTTATTATTAGTAATAACAACAACATATCAATCATCATACAATTTCTTGAGGATTTAAAAAAAAGACTCGAAACATTTTTATCGTATAATAATTCTCTCCAACTAAACCACTACTACTATTATTTGCATTGAGTAAGGGCAGTTACATGCATATATTTACGTATACAAATTTTGTTACATTTTAGAGAGCTCTCTATACATTGTAACGCTATATAATAATAATGATAATTCCTCTAACAGATGGCTGCAATAAAAAACATAGGATTTTACCATACAACTCTAATTGTAAACTAATTCGTACGTATTTATTTACTCCAAATTTGTGCACCAGGTTTCTATCTTTAAATACTACATGATCGTTTCCTTTAATGCTAAGCTAAAATACATATCTACTAATTACATATGTACAATACATCTACTTCCTACATATTATGTAACATCAACGTATGTATTTGTATAGGTATGTTTTACAATAAACTATTGCCCATACATTTCGAGGAGGAATATGATCAAAGGAAATTTTAATGTTCCTTAAAAACAATGTATGTATTATTGAGGAGTAGAAAATTCTCATATTCATTTCATGATAAATTCATCTGCTAAATTCCCTTTATACCCATCCATATGTGTACGTAAATAGCTGTTCCAATACTAATTAAATCGTATACTCCAATTTTAAGTCACTGCGTACTATTCCAGCATTTGCTAATAATATACATTTTGTAATGTAAAACCCGTATTCCTGTATTTCCATACAATTTATTACCACTCCGTCAATTATTCCTGTACAGTCAAACCTCGTTGTAACGGTCATGCCAACAATAATGGTGCTCTGGATACAGCGGCAGTTGAAAATCTACCCCTTCTCCGTTTATACCCGTTATAAAAGGATTCCCTATATAACGGCCACAAATTCCCGGTCCCTTGGGATGCCGTTATAACGAGGTTTTACTGTATTTCTTTTCACGAATACCCCAAATCTTTCTTAACTGAATTCAGAGCAGTCCGAAATAGAGAAAAGGTGACTGAAAAAGTTAACATGTAAATATTGTTGAAATACGTACATTAAAATTTTTTCAAGGCAAAAATTATTTTCCTGTGTATAAATTCCTGAAAATTCCAACTGTAATTTTTAAAGGCTTTTTCCTACGTACAATTTTCCTCCCTTTCAATAATTCATTTCAAAACCTAAGCTTGACCTATAACTAAACGTTTTTGTCCCACTAAAGTTCATTTTGCTAAATTATTATTTATAGATTACATTATTATATGAGTTTGATATCTTACATGTAGCGTGTTTTTTTTTCAAAATCTCATTTCAACCCTTTCTAAACATTTAATACTGAGTATTTTCAATGGGATTTGCTTGTATATTAAAGAAACTATATGTGATAATAAGCATAGGTGTGAAAATTTTGCTTATGACAAAAAATAAAAACAATTAATTTAAGAGCAACTCTTACAGAGACCCAAACTTCCAACCCTTGACAATAGGGTATGTACAAATAGTACTCATATAATTAATTATTATGTATCCACAACTTTTCCATTCCATTGGTTTACTTGCAGTTAAATAAATAAGGACTGGAATGTTTCCATGGTAACTTATGAGAATAATACTGCATATTACATTTGCATTAGGAATGTATATGTATTTATAATTACCGTATATATGTTTGTATGTATATATATTTTTTTTCTGTGCACATTGTTATACATTATGATGACGCGTAAATATCTACTAAAAAATCGTATACATGATTATTGCATTTTGTATTTTGTCCCGAGCTCTATAAGATGCCGCGGGAGTGACATATTTTTTTTAGTTGTAATATAATATGTAGACTTGTGTATTATCTAGATAGACACGCAATTGTGACATTACTCTTAAGTGATAATGTCATGGAGTGTGAGTGCGGGGTTAAATATTATATTGAATAATTTATTACTATTACTATAGTGAGAGGTTTATATGTATTAATATTCAATAATAAAAATGGAATTCGTATACGATGAGTATGAGACTTTTTAAATGTAGGTACGGAATTTGAGAGTGTTGTGTATTGTGTTGTGGTGTGAGGCCCGGAGATCATTATTTCATATCTTCAGTCTTGCCCAGCTCAATCTTAGTAGGGTCGATTCCGGGTAGAATATGTGAAAGAGCTGTTGCAAAGGGGAAGGGAGGAGGGTACTCACCAAATGCACCCGGCCCAAATGGATTGAATTCCGGTGTATGAGTCTCGGGTGGTTTGGATTTATTATTATTCTTATTCTCCATTGCCATATCCAATCCTTTCTTGAGTAAGTCCAATTTCAGGGATTTCCCATACTTCCCTCGAACATACATGAGGAGACTGTTGTACGGAATCCCAAATATTCGTGATGCCTACACAATAATAATATTTATTTTATTAGCCATAATACTACAAGGGTATTTCTTTACACATGCAGTTAGGCAGAATAGGCAAATCCATCATACACGCAAGTCAGCATATGTTTCCGGTCAGAAATTTTAATTTCACACAATTTTCCAAAATTTTACTACAACCCTGATTTTGAACAACCTGCGAGACTTTAACGCCATTTAGAAAATTCTATTTATTTTGTACGACGGTGACGAGCCCGATGCAGATGTCAATGTTGATAAACATTGTAGCAAATGCCATATAAACAATTAATTTCCACCAAAATCTTTAGAATTGTAAGAAAAATGAAGTTATGACTTTCAAAATGGTGAGTGAATGTGAGTATTTACCTGCGACGTAGTCATTTTCTTATTCCAAACATTATGCAAAGCTTCGGTTAAATCCGCATTACTCCAGGCCCGAGGTGGGCCCCCTCTCGGAGCACTATGTTGAGCTCGATGTCTACCAAAAATTGGTGCAGGTCCTAAAGGTAGCCCCGGCCAGTGTCCAGGTTGGCCAAATGCATTTGTAAAGGGTGGGAAAATGGGTGGAGTGGAACAAGGATGATGTTCCTCCGGAGATGGAGGGGATGCTTTGGGGAAGAAAAAATGTGGAGAACTTGGGGGTGAAATGACACAATTGCTCGAGGAAATCCCATCCTCTGAATTATTATTATTAGGCTGAAAAAAAAAAACAAAAAATCAATATTAAAAATTGTTATTTTTTTTTTACATCCAACTCACACAGTTAATTTGTATGCACTGCGTGAGAATATGAGTGTTGGACTTCTCCAATAAATTGACTCAATTCTTGTGAGAAGATATAGGGGAAGAATAAATAATTAGTATTGGATCTTTTATTACATTATATTACATTACAAATGATGTGAATATATAAGGACAAATTAAAATTCCTTACAGGCGATGGTTGTTGGATTATGGGTGAAAGATCGTGATTCTGATGTTGATGATGATCTGGAAAGGAGCTCTTTATTGTAGGAAGAACAGTTGTAGGAGGAGGAGGAGGTGGTGGTGGTGGTGGTAGTGGTGGAGCGGCTGTTGGAGGTCCTGGATTGGAGTTGCTCGTCATTCTGTAGTCAATCACTTGATTCTCATCTTCGTTGATTTTCCGCAAATCTTGAGCCACGTAATCCCCTGATCTTCTCCGTGGTCTTGCCTTTAAAATTGCAAATGTCTCCTTAATAATTATTCCGCATCTCTTTCTCTCTTTCTCTCTTTCTCCCTCCCTTATATTCACCCACATTTTCCCAAACACAAATGCTTTCCCAGCTTAATTACCCACCTAAAAAGTCCCTCTCTATATAATGGAAACCATGTCATAAAGTCATCCTAGGCCTTCACATGTACACAATTTTCACATTCACCTCACTTCCTCTAAAAACCATGCACTTCACCAATAAATCCTCCCTTATTATGAGCGAAGGGACATATTCCTATGCATAAAAGCCCAGCAAAATTAGGTTACAGTAAATAAATCTCATCTGGAATAAACTCAGAGTACTCAATCATCATCCTCCTCCTAACATCTACCTCCCAATCCTATGTTCCTAATGCTAAAAGAGCTAAAACACAGGGAATCTCACATTACAATAAGT
Source organism: Spatulosminthurus flaviceps (assembly GCA_034693705.1). NCBI lineage: Eukaryota > Metazoa > Arthropoda > Collembola > Symphypleona > Sminthuridae > Spatulosminthurus > Spatulosminthurus flaviceps. Next base: position 2,906 of record JAQFXU010004306.1, on the reverse strand, counting down.
CCAAACTTTTGAAAGAAAAATAATTTGCAATCCCCTAAGAAATGAACCACATGACGTCCCATGGTGCCCCTAGTCTATGTAAATGCACCATATAGTCGCGCTCTTGTTCTAATTTATCTCGCTTATTATTACCTTAGAAAAATTACATATATGCATAGAAAAAGTGAGAAAAATATATCATTCAAATTCCTCATCTCTTGCTACATAAATATACCCCGTTAAAAATGCGTTAGGTCATGAACTAAATGTTGTAGGACTTTGACGCCGTTTGGAATTTTTCTAATATAAGCCCAATGTCAATGCTCATAGCGAAACATTGTAAAACAGTGCTGAAAAGCCCATATGGAGTGAATTGGTTCAGAATTTGTAGATATTTTCTATGTTGTGTGTGTATAGGGTGAACACCAAAAAGCACTCAAATCTTGTTTATCCCTTTGTATCCCTAACCATTAACCATAATCTCAAGAGAAAGCATATGTATATGTTTTAGCTCCAGGTAAATTTCCCAATGTAAGTATTCCCATCTAAGAAAGCAAAGCCTGGAAAATTCATATGTATCCGTAGGATACTTTGCCCTCATATTATTGTCATATATAAGAATAATTATTGAGTTGTGAGAGTAAATGTGAGAACTGGGAAAGTGTGGAATTCTAAATCATTGCTTGTATATGATATTATGTACGTTAATGCTAAAGCTATGGGAATGGATATGCATAGAGCCAAATGTGGTAATGGATTTCAAATCAGATAAGGTAAACATAGGAGTAGACATTTGTGTGCTTTAAAGAGGAGCGTGTGAATGCATATGTACATACATGTAATTAAAGGGATGTGCTACTCCCAACTCCTACCAACGGTGTCACAGTATTTAAAGAGACCAACCTGTTTTCTCCGGAGTGGTGAGTGGCGGAGAAACATAGCTTGAGCTGCTGCTGTTGCTCCAACATTCTTGTTGTTGACTGCGGTTTGTGGGCTCTCATTGAGGTGGGCACCCATCGACAAATTCAAACATTTCGGGGACCTGGGGCCACTACTACTGTCAAATTCAAAAGCCATGTTGGGCTCAAGTGCCTCCTGCTCCGTCATTATCACTGATGAGCCTCTTGTCGTCGTTCTTGGGGTCGTTACTCCATTATCTCCTGTTGTCATCATCATCCGAAGTGGTAACGGCATCCTCATCGACATTGCCATATCCTCCAATTTACTCACGTACTCAGCCAAACTACGGATCTGTCCATTTCATACAAAATCACATCTTTTAAGATTTTTCTTTCAAATCAGGATTTTCACACTTTTTTAACCATTTCATAGTGTATTTTTGACACTTGAAAAAAAATTCACAATTTTTTTTATTTTGCGTTTTGGGGCAAGGTGAGATTCTTTCCCTAACACTACATACTTACTTCCATATGAATTTTTTCCCTAACTTAGATATCATTTACTTTTGAAACCTTTATTGTAGAGGATGTGTTCATAGTTTGAAAGGGAAGGAAATGACGGGGACTGACTATTCCGAGTGTGTAGTATATAACAATGTGCGGAAAAACTTGTTTCATCTGTCGGATACCACAACATGTAAAGAGAGACTCGTCGAGTTTAACAAGTTCACTGTTCTCACTCACTCAGTCACGAGTCATGGTTGAGGAGGTATCTTAACATCTTTCTTTGTGGGAGAGCTCTCCTTCATAATACCATTTACTCTGTACATCCTATAATTCCTATACAAGAGCTTCCAAATACATTGGGCCTTCTATGTATGTGCAAGTATCTGCTTTAAAGCTAAACCCACAAGTCCCTGTGATTTCATGGGGAATTCTGAGAAATGCTTCAAAAATATAAAATGCCAGTCAGTCTTTTAAATCATCCTTCGTGATAAAGAGAATGTAGAATTGAGCGGAAAAACCAGAGAGACAGAGAGAGAGAGAGAGAGAGAGAGAGACGTTTATATTGTAGTAAATATTTCGGGGAAAAATTTACATAATATACACAATAAGCCCATCCCACGCATTGCATAACAATATTGACATTGTTGTGTGAGCAGGGCAAATTATAGATGAAAATACCATGGCCGTAGGTTTTAGCTGAAAAAAATTTCCCTTCCTTATGATATAGGAATAATAATGGTAAAATATGTCTGTGCAGAGCTTGATGAGAGGAATTCCGCTAAAATACAAAAGTCCTAATACCTCCATTAATATTAGATAGTTTTCTACCTCCTCTTGGTTTGGAGTGATGGCTTTTGTATAGGATAGCGTTTTGTGGTAGGATTTTAATATTTTAGGAATTTACAAGGTACAAGGGAATGGCCAATAAGAGAGAGAGAGAGAGATCGCTCTTTAGGATTAATTCAAGTGTAAATATTTTAATGTTCTCTTAGATGAAGATCATTTGGAAATTAGTCAGCTGAAGGATTTTAGGCGGTTGACTCAGTCCACGTCAGGAAATGACAGTTGCTCCGGACATTTCTTCTCAAGAATATGAGAGGAGGAGGAGAGGAGAAAGTCACAAGTCTCTCATTTCTAACCCATCAAATGCATAATAAGCTTCCTTTCTAGTCTTAATCATTTCAATGGTTTACCCCTCCCCAAAAAATCACATTTAAAAATGAGTTTTTCTCTTTCCAACAATTACATTGCAACTTTCAAATCCAAGGGTAAAAGTTGGCACTTCTTTCCCCTTCAATCCTCCGACCAACGGGTAATGGAGCTAAATCTAAGTATATTGAGGGTGTAAACATTTTTGGTAAAAAATTTAAATGGCGTTGAACTACTGGCAAAAATTAGGAATTTCCCTATCATGTTATTCGCTTTTTATTAGCCAATTTTACACTTTTGTCATTTTTGTTCCTCCTAATGGATTTAAAGGGAGGGAAATTTGAAGGGATACCAATGTCTCAATTGAAACTG
>JAQFXU010004305.1:0-13874 GCA_034693705.1 Spatulosminthurus flaviceps | reverse complement strand
TGCTGTATTGTAAAAATGAAGAATGAATCATCATGTTATATTTTGCGTATAATATTATACGTATAGTTAGGTCAGAGTAACGTATATTTTAAAATGAAGCTCGTTTTATGTTCTGTTTGCAAAACATGGGTTGAATGCATGACGTAAAGAGCTGTGAAATTAAATGTAGTTTGATAATATAATGGGGTCTTACGTACGTAGTAGATAGATATGGCTCTGGGGGTATGTATTTATACGCCTATGTGGGAAGAAGGTTGGTTGAGCGGTTGAATGTTGAGTGTAGTTATAGTTTATCGGAGGTTATATAGGCTAACGAACTGTATCTAAATAACAATGTGTGTTGTATAGGTTTAGTTGAGTTACGAAGAAGTAAAGTAAATGCTTTAATACGGTTGGTTGGGGTGATGTTATGTTGTGAAAACGATTTAAAATGAATGTGTCAGTCAGGTGTAGTTAAAGAAATTATGAACATGATTAAAAGAGAGAAATAAAGCGCTGGACTTGGAATTAGGGGACTGTGCTCATGACAGAGATTTTAAATTTAAGGATGACGTTTTGATTAATGCTGGTTTGAAAAAATTGTGTGTGGGAGTTGTTTCCTGTAGGACAAAAATAAAAAATAATGTCGAATTTTTATTACAGTAATATATTTTTTTATTTTAATATGGGAATGCGAATTAGATAGAGGAGGAAATGGTAATATGATTTACACGGTAGGGCGAGATTGACGTTTATAATGAGCAGCATGATAAACGGAAAGGCTGTTGAGAGCATTTTTTTTAATGTTGTTGAAAGTTTTGGAAAGTTATAGTAATTTTTTGTGATATTTGAGACTCATTGTTTCATTATTTATTTGTTTAGGTTATTGTTGAGAAGGCTCCGAAAGCCAGGATTGGTGATTTGGACAAAAAAAAGTATTTGGTCCCTTCGGACCTCACAGTTGGCCAATTTTACTTTTTGATTCGAAAGAGGATTCACCTTCGTCCCGAAGAAGCTCTATTCTTCTTCGTTAATGATGCCATTCCACCTACCTCCGCAACCATGGGATCTCTTTACCAGGTATAGTCCTGCGGAATTTCCAGATTGAATCTTAAATTGTTTCAAATGATAATTTCGACTTCCTTGTGAGCTAAAGTGGGTTATTAGTTTATAAGGTTCATAGTTAGTCATTTTTTAATTACGACGACAATCTTTGGACGCAAATAGTATTTATCGTTTCTCACCTATGGTTTTATTTACAGGATCATCATGAGGATGACTTCTTCCTGTACATCGCTTACAGTGACGAGAGTGTGTATGGTGCTTCTTCTCAATGAGAACTGACTTGGTGAAAATCCCTCTCATCTGTAACAACAACTAATTAATTATTTGTGTGGTGTACATCAACCAGTCAATCATCATCGTATGAATACAAATCGTATGTAATATGTAGAATGTGGCGACAGTTTCTCGGATTTATTATTTACGAATAGAAGGATAACACTAATATTAATGTTTTCGATTGTGATTATTGAAAAATATTATTTTACTCAAAGTAATCTGATCGATACTGTATCATCAGTTGCTTTTCATGTATATACACCTACTATACAAGCATATATGTAGATTAACTGACATACTGTTTGAACTTTGAACTTTTGAACGTACGCATTAGCAAGTAAATTCCTGCATCGCATCCCCTCGTAATTATATGAAGTGCTGGCGGTAAATAATTACTAACAATTTACTTTACGTGAAGGAATTTATATTACTGATTAATGTGGATGGTGGTAGTCCCTCTACATGTTTTACATTTAATTATTATTTTTAAATTTTATGATTAATTATTACTTCACACCAGTCAGTACGGTCTTCTTGTATTATTAAGCAATTATTATTATGCATAAAGTCTATGAATATTCAAATATGTTATAAATTTCGAAAGTGACTAAAAATAATAAACTTGTGAAAATCCAAAAAAGACCTTTATTTAGTATCTTTTTACAATATGGTTATTGTATTTCATTACATAACTTATTGAGCATTCAAACAAGTTGTAACGATTTCTCATTTCTTTCAATATTTAACACGTTGGGGTTACAACGCTTCCAGCATTGAGTATTGAAGTGATGAAGAATGGTATGTACATTAACTTCGTATAAACAACAAACATAACTACTGAACGGTAAAAAATAATTGACTTAAGGGTCATGCTACCGACCTGAGGTACCGGAGGGAATGACGGAACAGCCAGGACATGAATGCAAGATTTCATGAAGAAAAAGATCACAATCTAAGCAAAAACGATGTCGGCACATTTTGCACATGTAAATCTGTCCAACAAAAACATAATTGGTAACACTTATCGTTACATGATTAGTGATACACCGACTAGATACATTTCAAGGTAAACTCTTACATGTTTAGAAGTTTCCACCATCACCGGTTTATCACACCCAAAGCAGAGGATTTCAGCCGCTGGGAGCTCCTCAAAAGGGTCTAGTGGGAATATGTGGAGGAAGGAACGGGCTAAGTGTGGTGCTGATACCATTGTCAATCCGCAAGCCTTGCACTCAGTGGGTAATTCACAGCATTTATTCAAACATCTCGGGCAGATATAGCCTCCTGTAGCTAGCTTACACTTCAAAGGGTCATCTGCATGACATAAACACATAGCCGAATGTTCTTCTTGGTTCCTTTGTGGAAATCCCATCTGTATCAAAGAAGATTCCGCAGCTACGCTCATCGGAGGGGGTTCTACGTGCTCATGCAACAAATCTCGGAAATGACCATCATCCAAGATTACACCAAAAGATCCTCCTGTCTTCTTCGTTAAAGTTTTACAAGCACGCACTTCTGCTGCTAACGAAATAACTGAACAACGAATTCCATAACTTTTCAGCGACTAGAAAAGAAATTTCAACTGCTTTATATACCCTTAGAAATCTCTCACACTCATAACCGAAACTTCTCCGTTAAATTCTTAAGACTCGGCAAGGACGAATCGACAAGAAACAACTAGTAATACCCCAAATGTACAATCATCAATTCAAATGACACTTACATTTATCGTTGCATTAATATCCCCCGGATCAACCGTAGTTAAGCTTCCATGAATACAAATGATTTCTCTAGAGGTATGCCTTGGCATCTGCTTCAAAAACCCTAGTGCTAATTCTAATGAATTCTGTATTGACGGCTCCCCTTCACAAGGGAAATCTTTCACTAGAGTTTTTAATACTTCAGCATGTTTCCTCGGATTTCCCGACATTTCACTTATTTTCTCCGCTCTCTTGTTTCTCGTCCCGATGAATCCCATCTGACTAATGGGATTGCTATCAAAGAACTCGTCTATGAATTTTTCCAAGATCTACACAATCAAATAAGAGCAAACTTACTAGCTTTACATCACCAAATCAAATCATCCAATCATCAACTTAAACTTTACCACTTAATGATAATAATTCTCACCACCTTTTAAAAGTACCCCATCATTCCCATTTCATAAAGAGTAGTAATTATTATTGTCTCCAATTTTGTGACTTTTATTTTACCTTAACCGTGGAAAGTATCCTATTAGGTTTTAGGTCCTGATCCAACATACATTTTGACAGGTCAATGATGATATACACGTGACGCATAATCCCCAAACATACTCTTCCAGTAGCCCGACGTTGTTCCAAACGCTTTCGCTTCCCCTTCTCAATAATCTCTGCTACTGCCGAGTCCAAAAACCCATCCGCATCTTCCTCGATTGCTTCCCTGCAATATCAACTAATAATGTTAGCAAGATTCAGTTAAAAATAATCATTTGTTTTGTTCAATAAACGCAAGTTCAACTTAATCACCATGTTTTTTCATAGCCGGCTTCCCAACGGTAACCTTCTCCATCCTCCTCCTTATCCTCAGCCATAATGTCGAGTTTATCACAACTATCGTGACCACCACGACTATAATCACGGAAATTCACTCGGATTTATTATTTCTTCACTAAACTTAATACGATGAACCGAATTAACCTTAAAAAGTGTAGAAGTATAAAGTATAATTATAAATAGACACTTCTCGTTCTCTAACTTCCAACTTAATCCAACCTGCAAAATTATGAAATGTGAACTGAGGACGAGGAGTGCGGAGTTTGAGTGTGCGTGCAGTGCACTGTGCTGTGCAGTGTGTGAGCGACGCAGCAATAAAAGTTAGGTTGAACAAGTTTATTCCTTTGCACTGGAGCGGGATTTCGATGTGGCGGGAAAGAATTCTCACACATGTTTGTCCATATTTTGTTTCGATCCTCTTCATCTTCATGCTTCTCCCCTCGTCCCCTCTTATTATTCATTAATTCTCACGTTCACTCGGATTCAGGAATTTTAGAAGAACTTCTGTTGTGAAAGCAACAAGTTCAGCAACGCAGCTTAATTTGTCAATAATTAGTGTGGGGTACTTAATTTAAGGGATCGCTGAACGGTGGAGTGGCAATCACTTGAGGTCAAAATAATGGAGCCAGCAGAACCCCCAAGTCGCAGAGGTAGAAATCTGTTTATTATTATTTAGTTTGGAATTTAATAAATATTTACCATAAATTAAAAGTTGTGAAGTTTTGAAAAATATGTTATGTTTGCACTTTTTCAAAGTAGAGCAAGGAGCTGTATACATCGTTTAAGTGAGACTCAGTCTTTGTGGTGATTTGGAAACATTGATGTTGTAAAAATATTGAAGCCACTTGGCACTTGGGACCGCGTATTTAATTATTACTATTGTTGATAAATATTGTAGGAGGCGGCAGAGGCAACTCAAATAGAGGAGCTGGTGGAAATGGTAACAGAGGAAATGGTAGAGCTCGATTCTTTCGTGGAAGATGGTCGTGGGCGCGAGGGAGAGGGAGGGGAAGAAATGGTAATAATGATAATAATAGTGAAAATAATGATCCAGATGAACCGAATTCTGGTAACAATCAAAATCCGAAGAGAAGTCGAGGAAGTGGAAGACGTGGCAATAACAGCTCCAGAGCTGCTCCACAGCATAGAAGTAGGGAGAATTCAGACGAAGAAGATATACCTAGGAGGAGGCAGCCGGCAATAGATAAGGTGGCGAAAGAGCGGTGGAAGAAATCCTATCCGGGTTATGAGATGTACTTCCCGACTCATCCTCTTATTCCAGATATGCAGTTGAAGTTGGATGTAGTGATTGAGTTTTTAAGAAGAAATTATTTGAAATCCCAGAAGGAGATTTTGGAAATGGAAGAGAAAGAGTTTTTAGATTTGTTACTTGATGATGTATTGAAGGACGAGGAATTTATGGGGAATTGGTCATCGTTTTCGTTTGATTTGGAAAATGGACCGAAGGAAATTTTGAATTTGTGGGGTCTTGCAGCTCATCAGGTTTGTTTTTTGGCTTCAGTTGAGAGTTGCAAATTGTTATTCAATTGAAACTATTTTTATGGAGATTGAGCTTGTGTAAGTATGTTGATGAGAAAGTCTTTGAAGAAAGGAATATTATGTTGGGTATTTGCAGATACTTTTAGATACTGTGAGTAAGATTGATGAGGAAAATTCACAGCTCTTAACCGATGAAGAAGGCAATCCTATTCCGATGGACAAGAGTAAAATTAATGTTCCTTATATTCGTGTGGGGATAATGAAGGTGGATCCGCTTGTCCCTTTGAAAGCGATCAAGGCATCTTTACTTGGTATAAAGTTACTTAATGAATGAGTTAGGTATATATGGAGGAAACCATTGTTAAGTTTTGAAATGTTTTAGGAAGACTCATCACCATTCGTGGAGCTATCGTCCGGTCCGGTACACTGCGATCGCACTGTATCCGCCAGACCTTTAAATGTGGTAAATGCCGGCAGATAACCGTGTGTGATCAACCTGAGGGACGGTACACATTGCCACAAAAGTGCTCAGACCCAGACTGCGGAAGCAAAAAAGATTTTGAACCATTACTCAGCGCGAGTACCACGAAAGTCATTGATTACCGACGGATTCGAATTCAAGATGTCGAGCATAGTCATGTTAGTTAAACCAGTGTTGTCTCTTTTTTAAATTACTTTATTTGATTGAAATATCTTGCCTCAGCAATTAAGGGAACTCCAACTAGTTGGATTTAGATTATTTTACTTACCACTTTCTGCTTTTTTTAGCTGGAACATGGGAGGATCCCTAGGACAGTCGATTGCGACTTGTTCTATGATTTAGTAAATCATTGTAATGCCGGAGATGCCGTCACTCTTTGTGGGATTGTGAAAGTGAGTTTTAAAGATCCGAACAGATATGATTTTTATACTGCATAAAAAAAAGAAAGTTTATTCCGCTATTTCAATTTTAGATGACGCAAGAATCAGGAAATCAGGAAACGGACCAAAGTCTTCATACTTTATTTCTAGAAGTAGTGGCTCTGAAAAATCACAAAGAGTCGGAGAGAACTATGGGGGGAAATTGGTTCAGCTTTAGTAATAAGGACTACTATGCTGTAAAAGTAATTCACGTTGTTGTCTTTCTGCTGTATCATTTTACTGTTTTTACTGCACCAAAGAGACTAGCAAGTTACTTCCAATGTGATATTCCCATCCTTATGTAATCAACTGCGAATTTTGTTTCGTAGGAAATATTTGAGTCGGAAAAACTTTTTCGGCTGCTGGTCGCATCTGTATGCCCTGGAATTTACGGGATGGAGTTAGTCAAAGCTGGTTTACTTCTGGCCCTATTTGGTGGAACTTGGGAAGAAAATGAAACTTTACCTCGTCGTCCCGACATAAATATACTCGTTGTAGGTGACCCAGGTTTAGGAAAGTCACAACTCCTCAAGATTATAATTGAAGTAGCTCCTAGAGGTTTGCATTTTCAATTTTTGCCCCTATATCTAGCCTTTTCAGTTATGAATATTATTTACTAACGATGAGCACGATGATAACTGAACTCTTTTCAGGTGTGTATGTATGTGGAACTGGAAGTACAACAGCTGGATTAACTGTGACCCTAGTCAAAGAAGGCGACGAGTATTCTCTAGAGGCTGGAGCCCTTGTCATGGCGGATAAAGGCATTTGTTGTATAGATGAATTTGATAAAATGCAACCACAACATAGTGTAAGTAACGAAATCATTTTATGGTAATAATATAGTAGCGAAAGCAACCTAATTAACATATTTATGTATTTGCCATAACCACACCAATTGGTTGCTGGTAGTGAGTAGTTTCTATGAATGCGTAGGCTTTATTAGAAGCTATGGAACAACAGAGCGTTAGCATCGCAAAAGCGGGCGTTTTCCGGACGATACCGGCTCGAACAACAGTTTTGGCGGCTGCAAACCCAGTCGGTGGTCACTACGACAATTCAAAAACGGTTACTGAAAACATCCGCATCAACGCTCCACTTCTGTCAAGATTCGATCTGATTTTTGTACTTCAGGATCGGCCAGACAAGGTTTTGGCAATTGCATGCTATAATAAAATTGTTTAACAAATGGGTAGAGCACGAGTTAATAATGTCAGTGGCTTTTATTTTCGTATGCTGTTGTGCTTGACATTTACTTTGATCGTCTACAGAAACTGGACAGAAACATCGTAGAACACATAACGGGGTTTCGGCGTAACGTAGGTACCTCAAATGCTTCGACCGCCTCTGGTAGTGCTGATCACTGCAGCAATAATTCAGGACCCTCTGAAGCGTCCTTGTTGTACGTTTTTAAGTTTTATACCAAGTGTTTTGTTCTTCTATTCTTCACATAAAAATATTAAATATGTTAATGAATGACAGATGAGAATTGATTATGATTTTAACGGGGTTTAGTGACCGTTTGATATTTCAACGTGGCGAGTCTGTAGATTTGATCCCACATCAACTCATGCGGAAGTACATAGCTTATGCTAAGCAATACGTGCATCCGAAAATTTCTCCAGAAGCTGCTTCTATTATTAAAGAATATTACCTAAATCTTCGGACGCACCACAGGCACATTGACTCCACCCCTGTTACTACAAGGCAGTTGGAATCCTTAGTTCGTCTCACTGAGGTTCATAGAAACTGCTTGTTCAAAGGATTTATGTTCATTTTTTTAATGTTGATGTGGCTGACTCAGAGAAACTGAAACAATGCATGATTGTATTGGTGCTCATTTCTAGGCTCGAGCCAAGGCGGAATTAAGGGAAATCGCGACTGCTGATGATGCCAGAGATGTGTTGGAAATATTTGACTTCAGCATGAAAGGTGTTTATGATAACGATAATGAGATAACCCTTGGATTTACACAGGATATACTTAACCAATCAGCTCGTTCTGACTTGACACCGTCGGCTTCGAGGTCGCTGAGTAGGAATATGGTATGTAAATACATATATAATTTGTATTCAGCGTTTTTCAATAGTTGTGACAGCAATTGAAGCACTAATGCTTACAACGCTTGCCTTTTGTGCGTTTTCCTTTCAGGCGAAAAGATTTGCCTCAACACTTGAAAGAAAATCAGAATTATTGCAGAAAAACATATTCACTGTGGACGAAATGAAAGAATTTGCCTTGTCCATGGGGATAGAAAGTGGGCTGGAGAGGCTAATAAATGTCTTGAATAACGATGGATTCCTGATTAAAAAAGGGCCGAGGGTTTACCAATTTGTTTGCGCTGATTGAAAAATTCCACCTGTGATAGTAGTTAGAAATAACTTTTTTTTTTAAATATGAATTTCAGTTGCACCTTTTATGATTCATATGGGATCCGGACAACTCAACCACAAACTTTTTTAGCCACTGGTTCCAACCAAATATAATTCAGCCAAAAACTTTTTTAACCAAAATTTTTTTAACCAAAACAAATTTAACCAAAACAAAGTTAACCAAACCTTTTTTAACCAAAACTTTTTTAACCAAAATTTTTGTAACCAAAACAAAGTTAACCACAAACTTATTTATCCAGATTTACTTTAACCAAAAATAATTCAACCAAATTTATTAAAATTTACAACCATGAAAAATTAGCTTGCATACTCAATAGGAAACCGCTATTATGTTATCTGCCAGAGTAAGGATTCATATATATGTCGTATTTTCTCGCGTATATTATTTGTGTCCTTATTTTACGTAATTATTACAAAATATTTTAATGTCTCTCAAGTCTGGAAATATAAAAAATTAAAGCGTTGCTTACAAGAAAAAAATAAGTTAAAATAAACGTCAAGTTTGCATTCTTTCGTTATGCGAAGGGCACGTGCAATATTATGAATTTGTAGCAAATTATAATTGCGCAAGCCACTTCCTCTCAGGTTGCGTTTTAAATCTGCGGATTCTGCTGCCACTTTAGGCAAAATCCACCCGATGCTTCATTAGCAACAGTTTGTTCCATGCCATCAGTTTTGAAATGAAGAATAAATGGACGCACAGTAGCTGAAAAATTAAGAAAAAGTTCATGGTGTAATCGCTATTTAGAATTCTGTACTTCAACCAGATGATGCAATGCCCCGTCATTAATTAGACATTAAGTACTATGGTTTTTCTCACAGCGAACAACGTAGTTTTGTAAGGCAAAGCTAGCATCACAATAGCGATCAGATGTTGAGACTGGAGCTGTGGGATTTTGGACGTTCTGACTTTGAACTAAAGGATATTGGATGCCACCCATGATGACCAAGTAATCCGCTGCACTACCCTGACCTTGTACTCCTCCAGTTCCGGTTGAAGCCACAGGACACTGTATAGGTTGTTGGTTATTGCCTCCGGTGACTGTAGGCAATGGAGTAGGACCGCTTATTCTCACAGATCCAGGCTGACAACCTGACCACTTTAATAAATGCAACCAAGATTATTAAACGGTTTTTATATCCGTTTTTCCAACCGTTTTACCAAATTATTTTCAAGTCAATGTGTGAAATCATTATTTCCAAAATTAAGTTACCTCTATAGATCTCATCCCGTCTTCCATGCGTATACATACGGAATAATCCTGATTGGCCAAATGAATAGCACCAGGATTATTGAAAGACTCAACTTGACCACTCACACCCGTGTAGTACTGGAGGCAGCCGACAGGTGCTAAAATAAATTGAAATTCTCATAAAGAATTATTTTGCTAAAAAGTACATGTATTATACATGTTTTATATGTAAATCGCATCCACCAGATCTCAATAATTTTAATGAGGATTAAACTGTGTGAGCTAAAAAAGAAATAACTGGTACTCACCACGACTAACTGAATTGCAGGGTATCATAAGTATCTCAATGCTCCATTCCCTGTCTCGTTGGACATTCCCACCCAAGAGTAGGTTCATCGTGATAGTGTCACTCGTTCCAAAATCAACGTACACTGTAAATATTAGCGAAGAAAATCTTTAGAACGGCCAAAATATTTGAGCAGTTTTTCACGTTCCTGCCTTTTCTGCAATAGTCAGAGTGAGAATATTTCGAAGTATGTATTTAAAACTTACAATGCTGCCCACCCATCTGGCCACAGAGCTGAGGAACAGTTGCTCCTGAAGAAGTGATGGACAGTGCGTCGTTTTTGCACATTCCTGCTTCCTGGGAAGGCATTTGATTTCCTGGGGATGATTGGGAACCTAAAGGTCCCTCAACATCAAACTTATGAAAATTCAGACGGAGCTGACACACATTTTGAGGTTTTCGGATCCGGACTTGACACACATCGCTTCCACCTGCAGGCTGATACTTTTGAGGGAAATTGGGATTCCTGAACAATGTGCCATTTTGAGTGATGATAGCTCCACACGATGCGTGGACTAACCAACAAAATTCTAATTAATTTTAAGGACGCCCAAGAAACAAAGCAAACCATAATAATTTCCAAAAGTAACTTACATTGACAACACACACCCAGACCTTGAGCACAGGTTCCTGCCGCAGTTCCCCCGTTAAGAGTGCATTGTTTTCTGTAATAATCGTGAAATATTTCCAAAATAATTCCTCAATCGATATAATAATAATTATAGACTTTCTTACAAACCTTGTATAGCAAATTCCCCCTTCCTCCGAAGTCGTCTTGCAAATTTCATTCGTGAATCGAATGATGGTGAAGAGTGGAAAGACTGCAAAAATAATTAAATTTTTCAAAGTGTTCAAAAACCTCTATTACATGGTATGTAGAAAAATCTCAAAATTATTTCGAGAAACTTTTAATACTGTAGCACGTACATTTGGACTTCCGGTAACTTCTAGAATTCGGACTGTAACCAATGTCTTCATTGTTGTATCTTAAATCCTCATTATAACTAGTGCGGTTATCCACATTCGATCCACCCACACACTTATCCACGCAGATGACAAAAATCACCAGTACTAAGGCAAAGCCAGCACCGAAACAGTTATTCATTTTGAAGTGCTTCTATTAAAAAATGTTTGCGAGTCTAAAAGCCACGGCACGGTAATTCTAAAACTTGAAGACCAAAGGAACTAAAAACTCTACGAGAAACTTCTCATCCGAACAAGCAGCCACTGGTGAGGAGGAAGAAAAGAAAACGACTGACCCGGAAAGTTATTTGTATGCCAAGTTTTATATGCAATCCCATAAACTCATAAACTTGACCTCTTTCAAGGAAATCCCATGTGAAACAATGATGAGTCCCTTAAAAGTCAGTGTTTAAACCTTTTGTTGGTATTTTTTTCACCTTTGCAGTTCCGCCCATGTATTCAGTATCATATATACATAGTCGTTGAAAAATCCTATAAAAAATTTGTCTTTCCCACAGAGTGTCCCACTCATTAGAATGCATGTCACAAGTATCATGCTCTGCTCTCCTCAGTACTCATTATTTTTGGTTATCAAATCCTTGTGATTTATGATTTTCAATTTATGGTCCAGCGGCGACGTTTCTAAAGAGAACTCCTGCTTAGGCAATTAATATTCCATTTTTCACACTTACCTTAAGTACTTTGTGAAACCTCAACGCATTTGCTCTTCTACATGTGAGCTATGGGATCATGGGATGTGAACTCGTAGAGGTAAGAAAAATCATTGAGAAAATATTACCATTACAAATCGTATGGATTTGAAAGAGTTAATATCTGTGATTACAATGGTGCATTAATAATTAATACTCCACAAATGTCATTCTGAAGTATGATATTTCATTACGCGTATATAATCAAGCTAATTGACCATTTACTTTGCAGACGGAAGAATATGTAAGCTTGGGGCTTGAACATAATCGGTACCAACATAATCCTCAGGTTCAATTCAAGAGGATCCAACCTCCTCGGTTTCCTTCCCTATGGCTTGCCACTGTGGCCAGAAGCTTGGAATTCCTTAAGTGCTGCTTCATCAAAGCACTCAATTAGCATTTGCATAGATACACAATTTTTCCATGCGTAATAAATATTTTTTGTTACAATATCCGTAGGTTTTTTACCATCATCAACAATATGTGATGACGGGCTAGCCGGTTAGCATTGACATCTTACCTGTCAGATTATTGTTGGTGGAATATTATTATTAATGTATGCGTAAGTCTTGCTAACTGGGGTGTTCATTGAGAAATTGAGAACTTGAAGATGAGTTACAACAGCTGCTACATACAATGTGCGTATACTTGACAACTTTTGATAGTGAATATGCCACTGTGACCACTCCCTGCCCAAAGGGTGACCGGATATTGACAAGTCTTAATTAATTATCAGTCCGGGCTAAAATGTATTTGGCCAAGAAAATGATGTGAAAAATGTGCATGAGGACATTTTTTACGGTTATTTGTAATATTCATCGTCGTCTTACAAAAAACACACACTTAACTTTATATTAAACAGCCGCGTAGGAACCGTGGGGTTTGGTTGTGTCGGCCCTCCCCATTAAAATTCTTGGGGATGTGACACCCTCAAAAATATTAAATTTTGCTTCAAATCAAAAAGTAATACCATATAAGCCCAATTATTCAAGAGATATTTGAATTCATACATGAATCCTAAAAATATTGTTTTCGAAAAAGCGTCGAATTCAATTAGGAAAATATTTGAACTCTAAAATCCAGATCTAAATTTTTCCATCATTACCCAGATTTTTAAGCATTTCTATTGTATATTGCTTAAAAAAAGCAACATTCTTCTTATTGCTAGCAGTGTACCCCAAATTTATGTATGCACCCCCTTGATATAATGAATGAAATGTATATGGCCGCCATTCTGGCTTCCCCCCAAAAATCTACGTTCCTACGGCCCTCTGAGCAAAATATTTAAATCTTTTGTATAACCATCAAAATCCGTCTTGCACTTCATTGTGGAATCTCATAAGATGTAAGATGACACATACGGTATATATACTAAATGAAAAAAATCCTAATAAAATCATATGAACGAAGTACATTTTTGGGAACAGAGCCCATATATACAATGCTTGCTCAGATTAGACTTACGGCTTTCTTTGTGTCACTTGCAAATTGCAATAAGACGCCCTAAATGAAATGAGAAACATTATTCGAGAAGCATCCCGTCATTATTTATAAAATAGAAATATAGTACTGTACTGCAGATGAAAATCCCACTGGACTCATTACCTTTGAGTGAGCCATTATCAAGGTATTAATTATTTTATAGATCAGTAACACATTTGGTTCCGTTTCCTTTTCCATGAACTTATGAATAGAGCCATACTTTGGCAAATGCTATAGTGAACGTGCTAAATTGTCAGCAACGTTTGTACTGTGTCAAGGGGAGATTAATGTTGGCTATTTGCAAGGTTTGGTGCCTTCACGGTCACAATCAACCCAATGAAGCTTATGAAGCTATACTAAAAAGGAATATCCAAACCCAGTGAAATGTAGTCATTGCATAGTTCAGCTATAGAGACAACATATGAGTACACAAGAATCTCGCGGATTAAAGATCGGCATGTGAGAATTATTTGACGGAAATACTTAAACCTTTTTAACCTTTCGTTCCTATCCTCACACATTTTTACCGTTAA
>JAQFXU010004304.1:0-13876 GCA_034693705.1 Spatulosminthurus flaviceps | reverse complement strand
TGCCTACACCATCTATGTACAGAAGTAATGATACTCAGCGGACTGCGGTGACTACAACTCGGCTCATTTAATACTATATATTGATATTAACAACAGTTCATATAAAATTATAAATGACGCGCGGGCAGGTGAGAATACCGTAATTGGCCGGTGGGAGTGGCCACGGATACTCACCTGGTGACGCAGTTAATTGTTTAATGCTAAAATTATTTTGCCCCGACAGTACGTATTATACAAAAGTCAATGCTCCGCGATAATTTAAATGCCTTCACGTGGGGCACACTAGAGCTATACAACTGTCTCAATTCACACCCCACACCCTCCATTTAGTAAATGATGCTGTGGCCAAACTTTTGGAACTGACCTCCCTTTAATTTTAATGCTTCCCTTCTTTCGCAATAATTTATGATCGTTATGTCAATTGGTTCTGGGTTTGGTCATCTCCGGCTGAATTCATGTTTTTTAACCGCTTTAGCATGTGATACTGGGGTTTTTCCTAACGTTCTCCCTGAAAAACCTCCCTGTCCCTATGCTACTGACCCTCTTTCCACAAAAGCAATGGTGTTTATTTTGGGTATTTACGCCAATTAGAACAGGCGGGTTTGGGTTATCCATAGGCATAAGGGCGTATTGAAAAGTCTTTTTGCCACAAAGTGGGCAATTATTTTATCATTAAATTAGTCCGTACTAGTGAAGTGACATAATATCAACTGTAACCTTACATTAGCGCCACCATTGATTGTCGGCGTGTATTTTGAATTTAATTTGGGTTTCAGAATCTCAAGAATTTTTTACCCCAAAACTACGTATTATACGCAATAGAATTCAGCTTTTTGATACATATTTCAACCAAACAAAGAGTTTAACTTACATATTTTTTTTTAAAATGCGGTAAAAACCATGCTAATAATTTTACACGATTTTTTGAAATTATTACTGGTGTTATTTACAAAAAACAATTTCAGCCAAAGTCGAGGCATGGACCTAAGTAATGCTCACAAAATAAGGTTGAACGAAATTAAACCTTTTTGAGCAAGCTGAGTGAGTGACAGCGGAAGTACGGACGATCGGACAACGATGTTTTTTGCAAGGGGGCTTACGCCGCCCTAAAAACCGTGTCAACGTGTACCAGAAATTCTCATATTGCATATGACATATGTACAAAATGTCACAAACTCCTATGATGAATATACATACAACGGATATGTGAAGTGCATTGGCTTCCTGCATTGAGTGCTCTAATTGCAATAAGTTCTGGCCAATGCGCAATGTATAAATGTAAAGTCACAGAATGATGGTATGTATAAATATAAGGTGAAGCAGACTATAGGAAAGTTGAAAGTGTGCTTGTATCAGTACATTTCAGCGCAAACATTAATTTACACTATAACCTAACAAACTCAATTCATACGATAAAATAACTTAAATAGAATGCTCAACAAAAACATGCAGCATGCATGATAAACTGCCGGTGTTTACGCCAAAAAAGTGTTGCTTCTACATTAAATTATTAATAGCCGCTATTATCGGGATAGTTGTGGCCACCATCAATCTGAATGTTACTACATTGGGCCAATAGCTCAAGACCTCTCTTGATTGCTGTAAAAAATATTCTTAAGTTCATTAGCATTTTCACTTCCTAAAGTCAAATTTTTGGACAACTATTCGAGTCAATCGTCTTTATCATGTACATATTCACATCCGTTCGTAGATCGGAGAAAAACCCAGCAAGCACACAAAGATTACCTTCAATTCTGAAATAATAATAGTACTTATAAATATGCTCATCCCAGCAGCAACCGTATCTTTCTGGAGGAAAGGGCAAAATTTTATGTTTACCAGCTTAATTTATAACGCTGATGCTGGGTAGGGATTGCTCTTAAAAACTTAAAACGTAGTGAATCTTCTCTTCGGCAAAATGCTTTATCTTGGATGAATATATATGAATCATACGTGCATTGAAGATTGGAATTTCTATGGAGTTTATAATTATATTAACGCAAGGCGATTTGCCATGGCATCAGGAAATACACAAGAGTTGAGGTTCAGTCTCGATTTTATTATTACTATTTAATCATGGTGTAATCTACAAATACAAGTTTTGTTTATTAAAAATTAAATGATGAAATGTTAGTCGCTTGCGAAATATTTTCAACTAACTACGTTTTTCTTATCTAACGCGTCACATTATCATTGATACTGAAATGAAGGGACATTTAAAGTTTAATTTTATGACATAAAAGTACTCATAATTTAAAATGTTAAAAGGTTATTTAAAGTATGTACTCGCAATGCGACATGCAAATCAAAAATTTAAAACACATGTAATTCATTTACATCCTCCTTTCATGTAAGACATTCACCTGCTTGCGCCAAAATCTCCAATAGTTGTGTACACACATAAATTCCATGTTTTCTTGAACTCCTGCTCTTTTCGCTACCATTTGGATTAGAAGACATAAGGATAGCCGTCCTTGGCGTTAACAATCTCAATGTTCCTGCAAGAAGCCAATGGTTCAAGGGCTGTCTTCATTTCTGCAAAATTATTGAGAGTTCATTAGATTAGTTGAGCTCTTTTCTAAACTTTTTATACTTACAAAATAAGAAGGCAAAACAAAATAACCAAGCAATATATTTTTATTTGTTTTTTATACTTTTCGCGAAGCACACAAGTCCCTCGACTGCCAAGGTGACTGCCAATTCCGGAAGCAGTTTGAAACCAAATTCATTCGCAACTGGAGACAATCGCATGTAGGCGTGACCGGTCCTATATTTCGAATCGTGATATTCGACGGATTCACTCAGAAATATCTTCAGTTCTCGTAACTCTGAAAAGTAAGGACAAACTCATTATTTTATACTGCTAGCACGAATGTTAAATTCACCATTAGTTATAAAAAGCTAAGTACGTGCTTTCATAGTCCTGTGAAATACCTTTCAATTTGGCAATGATGGATCGATCTTTAAATACTTGAATCGCCTCGTCAGTGAAAGTCCTGTTGCTTGAAGGGTACTCAAGTTGATCAATGAATTTAAAGGGAAGACCGGTGAAACAATGGTCTAATCGGATTCGATAATCCCTAGCTATCCAACCCATCCGTTTCATCTGTTGCAAGTCTGAATCGTCCCAAGAAATCGTCAGAGATTTCAACTGTGGCCAAAATCGGGATAGTTCTAGCAAAATCTTGGATAAGTCGACTAGAGAAGTTTTTAATTCCAACTTCTGAATGGACGGGAAGCGTCTGTGCAACAACGGTAGGGCACTCAAGGCCAGGCGATTAACGCTCAACTCAATAATTTGGGTACCCCATGGACAGATAACGTTTTCTGGTAAATGACGCTTAAAGAATGCCTCATCCCAGGTGTGGTCGGTGGATCCAAACTTGCGGACATTTGGGAATATTTCTTTGACTTGGAATTTTCGTGTAAAAAACACTGCATCCCCCTGACGATTGCGCAATAATTCCAGCTCTTTTAATCCCTTTAATGTAGGAAGCTGCTCAGCTGCATCGGATCTTAAAGGAGCGATTTGAAGCACTTCTAAGCTTTCCTGGCTGCTTTTCAATAAACAGAACAAATGAGGTTGGACCAATTTAAAATTTTCTTCAGAATTGAATTTGGCGGACGCAAAGGCTAGCGAGGTTAACTTTGGCTTCAGGCGTGCCAATTTGTCATAAGCTGTCACAACGGTCTCTCTAGTTTGACCAAAATCAGAATCTATGCAACCTGAGCTAAGCAAAGACTTGAGAGCTGGACCCTTTCGAGCAAGGACGATAGCATTTATGTACTTCAGAGGAAAATCTTCAATCGTTTCTAAATTGGCACACATTTTCAACATGGTTTTTACAAATGAAAAGTTGAACTGCGGATATCCAAGCACAATTTTCCTCAGCCCTTTGTGTTTATTCCGAGGTAAGTCCGTGTCAAAGAGTTGATCGTCTAAAGTGTCGTCAATTGGACAGAAATCCAAGCAATTTAATTTCTTGAGGTTGGGGAATTTCTGGAGCAGTAGCTTGTAAAAGACGCCTCTGCGCGTACACTTGCAGTGGATATCGAGATCCAGTACGACCGGGCCAATTTTTGAAAGGAAGTCCACTACTTTGTCGTCATGGATATCAACGTCTCTTGAAAGGCTGAGGCTGATGGAGACCTTTTGTGTGAGAATAAGTTCCAATATTTGGGCGACTCCCAAGTTCGTCCGTCGGGTAAAACTCTTTCGGTTGTAACGAGCCCCCACTCCAACTGTTATGTAATGCCTACTATTAGCCAATTGAGCTGAAACATCTGAACCAACAATCCTTCCTTCCCAGTACAAAGTCTTTGCCAGTTTGATGTCTAAGTGGGTAACAACCAATGGACCAGCAACAGTTCTCCAGCCCTGATACACGTGACAGCATGATTCCAAATCCTTTTCGTCCAGAAATGTAAAAATCTGTCTTAGGATCTGAAAATACAAGATATATCTTCATTTCTGACACCTGGAAACAGTGGAAACTATAAAAAATAACCACTTTAAACAAATATAAAGTTGAATAAGTTCCAAATGCGCACTTTATATAAGCCCAGAATAGAAAATTTCTAGTACCATAGCGTTTGAAAGGACATCCTCGACAGAGTTGCATTTTATTGATTCGTCGTGTGGAGTTTGTGAGCCAAATCCGTTCTTATGAGTTGATTCCATGTTCAGCAGATGCGTTCGCTGCTCCTGAAACATAAAATAGTTTGGATTCAAATTTTTAAAACCATCACTGAATAAGCGGGAAATTCCTGAAAATCATAAACCTTTTTATAACTACGGGAACTAACAATAAGAAAAAGTTTCAAAAATTTTCCTTTTCTCTTATTGGAAAATGCAAGCAAGTACTCCGACTTTTCTGCGTCTCACTTACAATTACAACTTTCTTTCCAAGCGGAACTAATTTGTCTACACACAAACCAGAAAAAGACCAGAAATTACAAATCGAAGTTGCACTACGAATACGATGATTATTCTAATAAAAAAACTCTTTTCTAATCATCCAAAAAATCAAAAATTCTTGTCCTTTGAAAAGGATGACGAAAACTGATTGATTTTAAGACGCTCACAGAAAAGTGCAATTCACCGCGACTGCTCGTACCAATGAACTGGGAAGATTATCAATTATAGATTACAGCTGTTCATTTCCCGCTCTCTCTCACTCTCTTGATCTCTCATTATATTTTCTATCACAAATGCACACTTTATATAAGCCCTACTATATAGTTATAGAGAATTTTTATACCTGAGTGTTTGAGAGAGCGTCCTCAACAAAGTCGAACTTTCGTCGTTCTTTCGGTGGATTAGGACAAATAGACCCCGATGATGCCCGTGGTGGAACTGGACTGTAAATTGGACAAAGGCGCAGATGTGAAAAATGAGTGAGAGCGTCAAATGGTGGACTTGAGAACTATCGTAATTAAATTTAAATGGACTTCAATTTGTTTGTTAGCAAGTCCCAATAAAATACACTTACTCCTACTTAAAATAAAAGGGCTCGTACTTAAAATATAAATGTTGCCTGAGAGAAGAGCTACAAGAGACTGAAAGAATAGTTATGTTTCACTTAAAAGTACACATACATTTAGCAATGGAAGCGAAGCTTCTGGAACAGGTGAGAAAAAAGGTAGCTTCGGTTCCCCGCTGCTCTCAATTAACCTAAACCTACTTTGTTTATTTTTAAATGGTAATGAGCTTAAACCAAAGAAAAGACAAAAGGTAATTCAGGGTCATCAATCCTCATCAGTACATTTACACAGGCACACAACTTCGGATGTTAACGTACGTTAACACGATATAGAAGCAGTAAAAATTATAAAAGTTATTGGGAACAAGTCATTGCTTCGCGATAATTTAAGGCTCTTGCGGGGTGCTGCGTTAGCTTCGACCGTCTTCCTTCAACCCCCCCACACTATAATTGTCAGTGTCTGAGGATGTAGCCATTTCCAAAATCCCGCCACTGAATTCCATTTAATTTACTCTTAGCTTCTACCACATACGATATATTTTGGGGGTTTATATTTGTCAGTTGAGTCTGGGTTTGGATCATCCCCTACTGAATTCGTATTTTTGAACAGAATTTACCTACGAGTTCTTTTTAAAACATTCCGTGACAAACGTCCACATTATTCTGACCCTCTTCCGAGCCTTGGTCTTCATTATGGTTAGACACATATGCTAATTGTGACTGGGTTTGGGTCACGCCCACGCATGAGCTTGCAATTGGCATCATGAAAGTTCAATGCCTGGAAAAATGTATTAAGGGCATCTAAAACATGTAAGTTATGTGTTAAATGGTTTCAGAAATATAATGTTGAAATTCGTAACCGCCTTTGACATGTTTTAACAATATTCTGAAGATTTTGTAAGGAAACCTTCAAAAGTTAACTTTCAAATTATAAAAACTACGATAAGAATTTTACATGATTTTTTTGAAATTGTTATTGGTATTTTTTACAAAAAACGGAGTTAAACAAATAAAAGGCTTATTCGAGGTATGCATGGGCCGATGTATTGTTTACCAAATAAGGTTGGGCGAAATTTTGTAAGCATTTCTGAGCAATCGGTGTTTGGGACAACGAACGAACTGACAAAGGTACATTTTACAAGGGGCTCACGCCGCCCTAAAAATCATCTCACACGGTTCCAGAGACTCTCGCATTGCACTTAAGTTTGTGTACAACTCTTAACAATCTTTCTGCCTATGATAAATGTTGTGTGCAACGGGAATGTGAAAATATGAAGTGGATTGACTTCCTGCAGAGAGTGCACATTTTGTAAGATATTCTGAGCATTGCCTTAGAAATATAAAGTCCCACACAATGATAGTAAACATAGGGTGATGCATGATGCAGGCCAGGCAAGTTGGAAGGAAGATTACATTTGCATAAGATTCATTTGAATAAAAATAAACCCCAGAAAAGGTGTGCAGCATCGCAAACATGTAAAGTAAAGACTAGTATAGTACAGATAAACCAACATTATGCACATGCATGGACATACGAATGTGTTCCATTATTGAGCTTACATAACGCGTTGGAAGTTAGAATTTGAACTTCATTCTACGGAATGTTTCTGACACAGAAATTAAGAAGTGGCGATGATTTTACATACTCATTTCCAATTCATGTTCAAATACATGGATGATTCTAATCCTATAATATTTACACAACATGTTTAGTAAACAACAATCATGTGACAAATTGACAACAAAAAACTTCAATGGCTTGCTCATAATAACTCAAATCCTTAAATACGTTGTTATGTACGTGACGGGTTGTGATATGGGTTAGGGTGACTACGACGACTACTGTGCGTGTGGGATGCGCATTACTCAGTTGGCTAAAATGAAAGGAGCTACGGGAACTTGATGATTTAGGAGTGAAGTGTATTATCGTGTATTTATTCGTAGTTAGTTAAAAGATGAACAAACAGAACTGTGAGAGGAATCAGCTCCTGAGAGCTGATCCCAGCAGAATCTCTCAGTCTCGCCAATCTCTCTGTGAATTCTCCCCTTGTGAGAGCCGGAGCTCTCGCTCTAATACAAATCTTTAAACTTATTCATCACACTCCTTTACTCTTATTATAAAACAATGAAGATGAATGATGTCATGCAGTGGACATGCATAACAGCGTAAAGGCCGCAATTGACAAACTGTTGGTTACGCTAACAATAATTTAGACTTGTTTCTACATTAAATTATGAATGGCCGCCATTACCGGGACTAGTTATCGCCACCAGCATCAACCTCATTGTGAGCACATTGGTACAATGGCTGAAGCACTTTCTTGATTGCTGCAAAAAATATTCGTAGTTCAATACTATTCAATAAAGCATTTTCGGGTCTTAACATTCAGAAACCTACAATCGTACAAGTTTGAAGGAAATTTTATAAGATTAAGTTTAAAGTAGTTTTTCGTTCCTATAGAATTCATAAAAGGGTTTTAAATGTTACAAGTATTTCATTGCAATGTATTCCTTTGGGAGAGCCCGTAATTCCCACCGTCCCATTCAATTCTGGGAGGAACATAAGGTCAAATTCATGGGCTACTTGAGGCAATCGCATGCATGTAAATTCACATCCGTTCGTAGATCGGTACAAACGCCAATAAGCACCCAGGATTAGCTTCAATTCTGAAAAAATAACACAACTTACTAATAAATGGTGCTCATGCCCGCAGCATTGCGCATCGCATATCCATATCAATCCGTGGGAGTGGCCAAAATTGAATGCTTACCAGCTTTATTTATAACGCTGATGCTGGAATCAATTTTTAAAAAAATTTTGTGACCCAAGGAAAAAATTACGTACGCCCGTAAATAATTTTTAAAAATTATTTTGTCCCAAGAAAAAAATTACGACAGCGCGGAATCAATTTAAAAAAATAATTTTGACGAAATAAAAAAAATTACTTCGGTATGGAACTAATTTTTGGAATAATTGGAAATTATTTTGATCCAAGAAAAAATTTTGTTACGTCTGAAATCAATCAACATTTGTTACGTTCCAAGGAGGTTATTCTCGAACTTTATGATATCGTAACTAAGTGCAACTAAACATTACAGAAATCGTAACTCAGAACTTACAATCGTAAGTCTTTCGAGAATAACCCCCCAGGATTGCTCTTAAAACGTTGAATCTGCTCCTCGGCAAAATTCTTCTTGGATGAATCCTCAAGTTAATTAATAATATCTTCGGAAGACCAGTAAGGGCGTGATCCAGCCTCGCCATCCCTCCCATTTAAAGCAATTTACGCATTACTTGATTGAACGTACAAGCATGAAAGATTGGAATTTCTATGGAGTTTCTAGGTATTTAAAGGCAAGACCATTTGCCATGGCATCAGAAAATACACAAGAGTTGCGGTTCAGTCTCAATTTTATTATTATTATTGAAGTTATGCTGCAATCTACAAATACAAGTTTTGCTTACTGAAAAATTAAATTTTGTTCAAATGTTCGTAGCTTAAGAGATATTTTGAGTTAATTACGTTTTTCTTGTCCAACACGTCACATTATCATTGAAATTAAAATAAAGGGATATTTAAAGTTTTATTTTATCATTTAAAAGTACTCGTAATTTAAAATGTTAAAATCTAAGCACGTACTCGCAATGCGACATGGAAATCATACACCAAAACACATTTAATTCATTTTCCTTTCATGTCAGACAAATCACCTGCTTGCGTCAAAATCTCCCATAGTTATGTATATGCACGAAATCCATTTGAAAAAGTTTACGTTTCCTTTAACTCTTGCTGTTTTCGTTACAAATAATTGTTGAAAACATATGGGTAGCCGTCAACGGCGCTAACAATCTCAATGTTACTGCATGTAGCCAATGGTTCAAGACCTTCCTCCATTTCTGCAAAATTATTGAGACTTCATTAAAAGAGTCGATCCCTTTTCTAAAAATTTTATACTTACGAATTCAGAATTAAAACCATTTTATTGTTTGTGTTGTACCTTGGGCGAACCTCTTTAATTTCTCGACTACCACGGTCACTGTCAATTCCGAGAGCAGTTTGAAGCCAAATTCATTCGAAACTGGAGTCAATCGCATGTATGCACGAGCTTGAGAGTCTCTTTGCCATTCGTAATATTCGCCATATTCACGCAGAAGTATCTTCAGTTCTCTTAACTCTGAAATATAAAGACAATATCAAAATTTTATACCGCTAGCATCCGTGTTAAATTCACCGTTAGTTGTAAGCTAAGTACGTGCTTTCACAGTCCTTATAAATACCTTTCAATTTGGAGATGATAGATCGATCTTTAAAGCCTTGAATCTCCTCCTCAGTGAAACTCTTGTTTCTTGAAGGGTCCTCAAGTTGATCAATAACTTCGTCGGAAAGACCAGTAAAAGCATGATCATATCGAAAGGGCCCCTCCTCCCATTTCATCTGCACAAGGCCTAATTTGTCACAAGAAATCGTCAGAGATTTCAACTGTGGCCAAAATCGGGATAATTCTAGCAAAATGTACGGTAAGTTGACAAGACAATTTTTTAATTCCAACTTCTGAATGGACGGGAAGCGTCTTTGCAATAACGGTATAGCACTCAATGCCAGACCATGAACTCTAAGCTCAGTAATTTGGGTACCCCATGGCGAGATAACGTTTTCTGGTAAATGGCGCTTAATGAATGCCTCATCCCATGTGTGGTTGCTGGATCCAAACTTGCTGACATTTGGGAATATTCCTTTGACTTGGAATTTTCGTGTAAAAAACACTCCATCACCCTGACGATTGCGCAATAATTCCAGCTCTTTTAATCCCTTTAATGTAGGAAACTGCTCAGCAGCATCGGATCTTAAAGGAGCGATTTGAAGGAATTCTAAGCTTTCATGGCTGCTTTGCAAAACAGAGAATAAAAAAGGTTTGGCCAATTCAAACATGTTTTCGGAATCAAAACTGCGTGAACTAAATTCAAGCGAGGTTAACTTTGGCTCCAGTCCTGCCAATTTTTCATAAGCTGTCACAACTGTCTCTCTCATTTCATGAAAATCTGATCTGAGATGAACGTTTAGCAAAGACTTGAGAACGGGACCCTTTCGAGCAACGACGATGGCATTTATATATTGAAGAGGAAAATCTTCAATCTTTTCTAAATTTTCACACATTTTCAAGATGGTTTCTACAAATAAATAAGTGAACCGCCCATTTCCAAACACAATTTTCCTCAGCCTTTTGTGTTTATTCTGAGGTAAGTCAGTGCTAACGAGTTGATCTTGTAAAGAGCAGTCTAAATTACAGCAATTTAATTTCTTGAGGTTGGGGAATTTCTGGAGCAGAAGCTTGCAAAAGTCAGCCACATTCATGGGCAGGAGATTAATTCCACTGAGATCCAAGTCGACTACGTTGGGGCCAATTTTTGAAAGGAAGTCCTTTACTTTCTCGTGTAGGTTAACAACTTGTGAAAGCCTGAGGCTGATGGATACCTTTTGTGTGAGAATAACTTCCAATATTTGGGCGACTCCGAAACCCGCCCGTTGGGTAAACCTCTTTCGATTGTAACGAGCCCCCTCTCCAACTGTTGTCTTGTACCAATCAAGTTTGACACCAAAATGGGGAAGCACCAATGGATCAGCAACAGTTCTCCAGACCTGACACACGTTGCAGCATGATTCCAAATCCTCATCGTCCAAAAAATTAAAAAGCTGTCTTAAGACCTGAAAATACAAGGGATCTCGTCATTTGTGACACCTGGAAACAACTGAAACTGAGAACAAATAACCATTTTGTAAAAACATATTGAGTAAGTTTCAAATGCACACTTTATATAAGCCCAGAATAGCATTTGGTTCTTATTGATCTAGTACCAAAGAGTTTGAAAGGGCATCCTGGACAAAGTTCCACTTTATTGATTCGTCGTCTGGAGTTTCTGAGCTTAAATTCCCGAATCTGTTCCATATGACTGGACAAAAATCCAGAAAGGGTTTCAAATCCCCAGAACATTGCCCCCCTTGCGCTAGAACGTCGTTCCGATTATGAGTAGCTTCCATGTTGAATAGATGCGTCCGCTGTTCCTGAAACATAAAATTAGTTAATTTCACATTTTGCTAAAACATCACTGAATAAGCTTGAGTTTCCAGAAAATCATAAGACTTGGCCGAAGTTGCGTAAAGGTATGTAGCTTTTATTTGCCTGCGGTACTGTTTGGTGTTTTTTCTGAGGAGTTTGAGCGATGATTTCTGCATGTACTGGAGGGGCTACTTGAGGGTGCAATTGATTGAACATTTGAGGATGTGCAGACATGGGAGCAGGATGAGGGTATGTGTACGATCCGTAATGCTCATGATTGTAAGGATGAATATTTGAGTTGATGTTGGCATTGCTAGAAATAGCCCATTCCTGATTCGCTTCCACTGGCCCATAGAAAGTCGGATACGAGTAGTGCCTCGGGTCCGCATATAGGGGAATCGGCACTGCAGGATAATGTGGCATGTTTTCCCCAGACCAACCATGATAGGGGTATCGCATTTGGGGGTAAGGCGGGAAGTTGTAGAATTGCGCTCCGGCAGACCCTGGGTAAGGAGCAGTGCCATACCCATTGTTGCATTCGTACCATCTACCCCCATTATCATAGTACCATTGTTGGTGGTGCTGATACGAATGGAAACCAGCAGGAGGATGACTAGCGGGGAAATGATGTACCTGTGAGTAGGTCGAATACATAGGCTGGTAGCTTCCAACATACCGTTCGGAGCCTTGCTGCATACCAGCCTGTACATTACGTGGTGGAACTTCCGGTGGGGCCCTTAATGGAAATACACTCGGAATCTCCGTCGGACTGCGCAGATCCAAAGGTTTTACCATCACATCGCGACGATTCAAACCATCAGCCATCTTGTGAGTTACTTTCTTGTTAAATGCGTCACGCGTCCGCTGCTCCTGTAACATAAAATCAGTTTAATTCACATTTTTTTAAAACATCACTGAATAAGGTGAAAATCCCTGGAAATCATAAATAATTTTTAGAACTACGGCAACTAACAATAAGAACACGTGTATCAAATATTTTCCTATTATTTTATTGGAAAATGCAAGTAAGTACTCCGACTTTTCTGCGTCTCACTCACAATTACAACTTTTTCTTTCCAAGCGAACTTTTTATACCTAAACACATACCAGGAAAAAATACGAAAAAACGAATACAAAGATTATCCCTACTTTTTAAAGCGCTAAAAATCTAGAATAATTATTATTGTCCTTTCAAAAGAATGGCCAAAACTGATTGAGTTTAAGATGCTTATAGAAAAGTGCAAATCACTGCGACTGCTGGTAGCAATGAACTGGAAAGATTATCAATAATAATATTATAGATTACAGCTATTTATTTCTCACTCTCTCTCTCTTGTTCTCTCATTATATTTTCCATCACAAATGCACACTTTATGTAAGCCCTACTAGTTATAGAGAATTTTTATACCTGAGTGTTTGAGTGAGCGCCCTCAACAAAGTCGAATTTTCGTCGTTCTTTCGGTGGATTTTGTAAATGTGAAGAGCCTAATCCATTCATTTCTGCCGGACCAAAATTCAGTTCGGACTTGTTCTCCCCAGGACATTGCAATCCTTGCTTAAGACTTTCATTCTCATGAGTCACCTCAATGTTCGGTAGTTGCGTCTGCTCTTCCTGAAACATTAAAACATTTAGATTCATATTTTTAAAAAACCAATAATGCTAAGCAGGAAAATCCCAGAAATCGTATCCACATCTTTGGCAGAACAATAAGGGAACTATGAACGAATACATGGAAAATTTTGTGTCAAACGCTAAGCCAGACCAGCGGCTAAATTTTCACCTGTCGCGTATTAACTTATTGCCCTGCAAAAGCGTGTACAAGTGACAAGCCAATCCGTCCAGGCAGGAAATTCCACGAAGAAGGTATTTACACTTTTAGAATACGAAAAAGATACTTCCGAACACGAAATTCAAAACTCACTCAACGAATGATCTGAACTAATTAAGTTTCGCGCGCCCGTAGAAAAATGCGAAACTCACTATACAGACACAGTGATCAACTAGAAAATGGAAATATTATAACCATTCATTTCCCGCTCTCTATCTCATTTTCGTTTCCATTAACACTTGTTTGTAGATAGACCCCGATAGAAGTAGTAAAAAGTTATGGGGAACAAGTCATTGCTACACGATAATTTAAGGTAGAGGTGTGACCCGGTAAGTTTTTCAAACCCGTGCCCGTCAAAAACCCGGCCAATAAAATTTTAGCCCGACCCGACCCGCCGGCGGCCAAATTCTTACAGACCCGAACCCGCTCAAAACCCGCTATAATTTTTTCAATAAAACCCGAACCCGCTCGAAACCCGCTGTAATTTTTTCAATAAAACCCGAACCC
>JAQFXU010004303.1:0-13878 GCA_034693705.1 Spatulosminthurus flaviceps | reverse complement strand
CGTGGGTAGTCTTTTTCGTTGGGTATCGGTCGGGTTGGGAACGGGTACCGCAAATCTTGTACCCATTGACTACACTAACATAGAGCTGAAACTAGGGTTGCTTTTATATAGAGCATTGAAACTCTATATATCTATTCGCAAAAGAAAGACTTTCGCAGAAATACAAAATTTACAGACTTTCCTCCACTACTATGAATCCTGTGAGACCACTTATCGGAGAACTGCTCAAAACAAATTGACCAGGCTTTCTATAAAGACGTCCATTTTGAGCATTTACTTGCTTAATTTTATTTACATTCTTATAATTTCTCACAAACAACAAAATTAGCTAAAATCCCATCCAAAATAGTTCCAAACTTTCTTTCGTCTTTAATTTATTTTACTTTTATCCTCAAAAATTTTTTAACTATTCCTCAATAAATTTGAAAGATGAGCAATCATTTAAGCCGAACCCGGTAAACTTATATTGTGAACGAAGAGAATTCCCGAGAAATTAAATTCCTAAATTCTAAAAATCCGCAATTTGACTGTGACGCCAATTTGCTTTGAATAGGTCGATTAAGTTGACGTAATTCCACCTTTCAGGACAAATTAATTGTTGTCCAAATCCATGTTTCGAAACATGTTCTCATGTTCACCATTCACCAGTTATTTACGTACTAAAATCAATTTTTTACTCCTTTCTCGCAGGTTCACCTTCATGAACCTACACATATTTAAGTATAATTATTATTCTTACTTACAAAAATTGTTACAAAATACAAATCTGCAAAACAAAAGTAGTAAATACACTCAACGATGGAGCTTTTATGCTTCCACAATGCAATTAAATTAAAAACCAAGTTTTACAAAGCACGTGTATAAATATACATAGATCAAATGTTTAAGCCTGTATTTAGATAAATGGAGTTTTGTGCCATCTAGCCAATTGTAAGTGAGTCAGAACTTGAGTGGGAAACTTAAAAGTTGTTTGAAGCCACATGATTGGCTGGTAGGTTCCACGGTATTTTTAAACGACCAATCAGCATTTCACAAACATGGAATTGTCATTTTAAGTGGAAGTTCCCAAAGATCGTTCTGTGAATGTAATAAACGGAGTTATTTAGTGTGTGCATATATTGTGTGTTGAGTTCACTCAGAGTATTTCACATCCACATTATTTTTAATTCTTTACTTTCGAAACCTCATAGATATGCGTGTGTCTGGGTCAGCGAGGATTTAGTGTTGTATTTATTAATTTCACGGAGGTGTTAAATCGTTTGTGGATTTAATTTGAACTGTAAATAGGACATTTTAAATTTAGTCTTGAGTTCAATATTTTTATGAAGATCTGAAATGGCCGTGGAGACTATCCCAAAAGAATTACGGGCTCTCCGAGCTTGTTTAGTTTGTTCTTTGTTGAAGGTAAAAATGGGAATTAAAATAGAGAAATTATTACTGTTTTGGTTATGAAGGAACTAATTAGTTAGATAGTATTTTAATTTGTTCAATGGTTTTCTGTATTGAATTTTCCAGACTTTTGATCAATTTGAGATCGATGGGTGCGAAAACTGTGACGATTTCTTACGGATGAGAAACAATCGAGAAAATGTCTACGCCTGTACAAGTTCGAATTTTGATGGGTAAGAGCCATTTTTGTGTATGTATTTTAGAAGCTGAGATGAATGGTGAATGAAATATGAGTTGGAGTATTTTGCGCTGAAGGCATTAATTATTGAATTTGGTTTTATACAGGATGATAGCTGTTCTAAGTCCAGAAGATAGCTGGGTTTGTAAATGGCAGCGTATTGGTGAGTATTAGAAGCTTTGGTAATTTTAGTTCATTTCAGGGTATTCTGTAGATTTGGAATAATTCATTGAAAAATTTCTATGGAATTTTTTTCACGTTGGAAATTAGTGAGTCATCAAAAAGTAAGCGCGTAGTGTGAGTAAAAGGGTGGCCGAACAGGTACGCGGAAAAGATGAGCGAGAGAATCAAAAGCTGAAACTTTTCAAGCGGTCAAAAGTTTTAAAGTGTTGCTAGCATAGGTTACTAGTATGGGGTGAGAGTATCTAGTTATATTCTCACCCATTATTAAGTAAATTAGATTAGTATTTATCTCTAATTTGGCTTGTGGCCTGGTAGTGACTATACATCAAATCTGCAGCCAGTTAAGGGATTTTTACAGTGAGCATGAATACTAGGCTCCTGACCCAGTTCCATCATTTGTAGCTCAGTTTGTATGAGTTCAACCTGATTAGAAAATTTATCCACTTGAAAGTATTTTTAAGTGGAATTATGCTTTGCATTTCAAAGCCTATATGTTCATAATTGTAAAGTGTGCACTATTTTTACAATTCATTATTTGGCTCGCATCAGTTACTTTTTGCAATGCTGTTTGGTTGTTCAGGATATTTGTGATAGGAGGTTTTGATTCAAAGAAAGTAGAAGGACGCCTGTTCCATAAATTCCAAGAAGTCGTAGGTTTCTGAATTGTTGGATTTTTAATATTCTAATTGAAAGCCCGATGTGGTAATTCTATTTCGCTTTCTTTATTGAAGCGTAGTGGTAATTTCCGATTTTCTTCAAGCGAATTGTTGGGTAAATTAATTGGTGTGTTTCTCTTTTAGGCCGATTTGTGAAAGGGGTGTATGCAATTTCGGTATCCGGAAAGCTTCCTCCTGGAATAGCTCGTGAAATGAAGAGTCGTGGAATTCCTTACCGTTCTCGTGATGTCAGCCGTCATTAAGGCCTGGTATTGCTGATTGTGAGAAGTCCAATAAGATTTGCCAGCATTACGAAAACCATTTTTTACCTGCAAAAACTATTTGGCTCGTTTAAGTGTATTCAGTTTGCTTTATATACGTACATAGAATTTTCAGTTGTGGATGTTACTAAATATGGTATAAATGAGTATAAAGGAAGCCAACATTTTCGCCGTAAAATTTGTATGATGATTTTATTTTATAATAAAATATAGCGTTTCTGTAAGTATTTCTGAATAAATGATTTTTTTCTCGTGAAATTTGTAATATTGTAATAGTAAATTCTAGATTCATTTTTTGTATACTCGCATATTGATACGCACTTAATGACATTAGCAGATTTTACAGGCTTTCGCATTCATAATTAAAGTAGTAAGAGAGATTTAAATATATAAGTTCTCAGACGAATTCTACTCTTGCTACACGTTCCATTATAATAGAAATAACCTCTCTTTAAAATTACAAAACATTCAAAATAATAGTTTTCTTGTATTTTAGTCCGGTACCTATATGTATAATTAAATCCAATAGCCTGACAATTTAAGTTGCTACCCTTCTCGGAAAAAATAGACTGTAAACTACAGGGTGAATAATAATTACTTCTGTTGTTTTTATCCTCACGTCTAGCCATTTCCTTAACATGACGCAATCAAGCATTTTTATCTCATAACTATTATGTACAACTTATACTATTGCTACTTCCAGTAGTGTATCAATTTAACATGCATCCAAATACCCGGATGGTTACTGTAGTTTTCTGGTAATCCATCGCAATTAAGTAGCAATTAAGTGCTTGAAAATTCATCTGCAATGGATTTGATAGTTTTTCAGCTTAATTTTTTATTTTATTATGAGGTACTCTCAAGCTCTACAGTATGTTCTTACCATATCTTTTTTGTACATTCATTGCACTACTTGAACTACTTACATCATTACACTACTGTATTTTGTATTGCTCTTAAAATTAAAGCTAGACCAAATCTGAGCAGGTCTACCTTGGACGTATAAATTATTTAAATTTAATTCACTTTAAACTTTTAGTAAAACTTTGCTGATCGCCTTAGATGCAAATATTTTATTTTTGGACAGCACTAAAATGGCCAATGTATACGCGAAAACATACAGAAGGTATGCCAGCATAACCTGGCAATGAGCACCTAGCAGGACTGATACACTACAACTCACAATTTCGACACATTGGAAACTTTTAGAGCAATGTAGTTACTAGGTTGAAACACACTTAATGAAAGGATAGCTTTTATGTTGTGTGCTGTGGTCAATTTTATTATAAAAATTGATCGTCGTAGAGTTCGTCGTAGAGTTTCAGTTGCTTCTAGAAACGTAAGCTTTTGTAAAAATGATGCAAAAATAGTTATTTTAGAGAAAGAAAATGATAATATTTGAACCCAATACTTGTACTATGATGAAGAATGTACAACATAAAATGGTTACGTGTATTAAACACCCCTTGCCACTAATGCTAACTCGTACATATTCAGGCTTAGTAGGGATAATTATTATTTGGCATTAAAAGAGTTTTAAATTGGTGCATGTTAGGTACATGTACTTATTTCATTATAACTCCTCTCCTGGGTTTAAACGCTTTGATTGTTTTGCAGCCAATCAATTGCATATGTGCAAGTACTTGCACACGAGTGTTAAAGATATTTGAAGTTAATATTCCATCATTACTGCGGATATTAGTGTTAGGTAGCAGATGCGAGTTTGGGGTATTATTACAGTAGAAAATTGCACTCTGGTACTGGCAATTATTATTTATTTTTGAAATATGCACTTAAATGCGTCATGATTGGTTCTTTTAGAATCGGTAATCTGGAGAATATAAATTTAAAACAATTGTTTCACAACTGCGTTAAACATTATACAGTGACTGAAAATTTCGCCGAATCAGTAATCAATTCCCCAAAGACCGGGGACACCAGGGAGCACAGTGTATCAACTATAGACAATTCAACAGAACCTAGCAAATTGTCAGTATATGTATACTCAACCGCTTCCGCATGATAGTTGGCATCAATATACTTTCTGAATACATATGTGAAAATGTTGTATTCTTCCGGAGCTTCTATCTCATTTTTCTCAGAACTTCTAAGTTGATTGACATTAAACACGTTAGCTGAGGAAAATTTTGCATTTTTGAAGACTTACTGAAGCAAATTAAAGGCTAGATGCTTAGTCCTGGCTTTGATTCCTGTAACTATTATTGATATGATTATCATTAGTCATTAATAATTTCTACCAACAAAGAACTAGCCCTATTTTCAATGCATTTGTACTATCGTAAAATAATAACGACAGAATAGTTACGATAAATGCTATGCGCTAGATCTTACATAATTATGTTTATATTCTCGCTTTCAGCTGAAATGATTTACAGTTTACAATATATAAATTAAACACAAATTACGCCGTGAGATGCAGTGATGTTACTACATATGTTTTTTATAGAATAGGATAGTTAAACTAAGATTCTAGAGCTAAAAATCTTTGTGCTCCTAAAAAGCTTCTTTCATGGTTCCTGCGTACATACAGTTTCAAAACATGACAACGATCTCATAAATATGCCGTTCGTTGTTGCATGTATCATGTATAACCTTATGAATGCTTACTACCGACGGATCACATTAATATCTGTAACACTCATTGAAGCTATGCATACGTTTACGAATAACTAAGGGTTTAACACAAGTTTTATAATGTTTTATTTGGTCGTATGTAGAGTTGGAAATCCCCCTTAATTACTCAAGGAAAGCAATTTTGATCGTGCCAGTGCTGGAACGGCCTGCTTGCCCACTCATAGGAACCTAATTCCTCCCACCCAGTGAAAAACAATCTACGATCCCCTTTAAAACATTCAATGCCCAGCTTAAAACTTGCCCGTTCATTTACACTGGATCATATGCAAACCGATGCCAACGTTTGCGGTGCCAATGTCCAGTTTTATCGGTGGAACATTCTCCGACCCTGTCTTGAGCTGTCCGTTCACCCTTTCCTTCACTGGTGCAACAAAACTGCTTTCCAGTGTTTTACTGGGATGAATTTCCTTAGTCGTATACTACCCAATGAAGTCAGCCTTTCGGAATTTAACGAGCTATTATCGCTTACAAAACTGCTTCACACATACTGTATATCCACATTAGAGCAAGGCTTCGAGCCTGAAGAACTTCAAACGTAGAGTATTTAATCAAGGTACGCGTACTTGATTGATTTTAGATAGTTCAAGGCACTAGATAGTAACCCAACAAACCAGTTACCTTGCATTTTACTCCGAAATCGATCGAATTTGCCTAATGCAAACAACAATAAATTTAACTATAAGTGAAAACCGTTAACATCTTCTTTTATGTTGTAGCACAGTACGATCATGTATGTTTACGTAGTAAGTAGTGCTAATGTATAGTATAGTATATATTATATTGTTATAACTTTGGCCAACAAAATAATAAAAACAAAGTTCAGAAACGCAATATTAATAATTGAAGCTATTAGTACATCTTGAGGTTATATACTCCATACATACAACTTTATAACCTACAACAGCGTCACTACGCCTAAGCATGCATGAAATGTTTTAATGGCTATATCACCAGATAAGGACGCTATTCCCTATTTCTATCACTAGTAGACAAAATTTTCATAGCCCGAGAGAAGCATTTTGATACTTTTCGCTTTCTCGTTTCGTTTACAACTAATATTGAATTTTTCTTCGATATAAAACAATTTCTTGAAAGCATGGCGTTAAGACTTATCGCGATTCTCTATCTGACTGTTCTGTTCTATTCACTGCTTTGTACGCTTCTTCGGGTAAATTCCCAGGTGAGGTAAGAATGTCCGTTGTAGTGCATAAGTAGCGCAATGAATTCAGTACAGCTGTAAAAATATTGAAAAATGTTAGTTGTGTGTCCCAATGATGTTTTGTTACCTGGACAGGTTTGTTTATAGGAATACATTTACCTGGTCTGAGATCAACAAGTGAGCAATGTTGGTCAACCCAAGCCAGAACAGTTCGGCATAACTCGTCGACACTGGCAGTGGAAACAGTATTATTGTAGGAGTCCAGTAAAGGGCGAATTAAAATGCTGAACTGAAATTTATACAAAACTGATTAAGCCAAAAAATCACACGAAATGGGCACCACCGTAAAAGTATAATACGGCATTACTTACAATCCAAAATCTCCAGTTTTCAGTGGTACGAATCCGTACCCACTGGTCAAACATTTCTTTCATTTTATTCGTTCTTTGGCGTGATACAGGAGCTCCTGTAGCAGGAAGCATGGATTGGCAGTTATTAATTGCAGAATTGAGAGCATCTACTTCCTGGCGATGAGCTTCTATTTCTTCTTTAAGCTGAGCTCTCTCCAACTTGAGCTGTCTGATGTACTCCGCGCCTTTCTGAAGCATGGCTGCCTTGCTTACCTATGCATTGACAATATTTATTGAGAATTACTAAAACTTCTTCCCCAAAAGTAGTACGTAAATCATGCAATTATATACAGTTATTCCTAAACAACCACAACTCTGGCAGGTATACTTGACCTAGATAGCCCAGGATTATTACGTGATTTTAATCTGTGACACTACAATAATATAATAGAATTATGATGATTGACCCATAATTGGCGTCAAGCCTTTTACCTTTGCATTCGGGTTGTGACTAAGCTGTGGAATCAAAGAATGCAGCATGTCAAAACCGTTCTTTATATTGCAGCGACGCTTTTGCTCCGCATTAATATGGCAAACTCGACGGTGTTCCTAAAAAGTAGAAGTCAATTATAAGAACCGCTTGCAAAAGAAGTGTTAAAATAAAGTGGATTTTTAGTTGAAATGTATACTTCATTGTATACCCTCTCGGTATCACTCTTTGGTCGGAAAGGCTTTGAGGGAGATCCAGGTCCCCCAGGTGGTCCCATATGGGGAGGTGACGGTGTGTTAGTTAACAATGGAGGTGATATGTTTCCTCCACTTGAAATAACTCCCCCGACACCCATTGATTGATTGAAATTTGGAATTAAAGGCTTCGTAATGAAGTTGATCTAAAGGTTAAAAATGTAATTATAATCATCAAATACGAAGAGATAAACGGCTGCTTGTATTTTCTTCGGTTGCAAGTTGCAAAACATACCGGAGTATTTACAGGCAAAGTTTCATTTGCATTTTTAGGATTCCATGGTTGATTTTGCATCTGCTGGATCTCTTTGCTTGGGTGGCTTGTTGTCATCATACTCGAACTATTTCCGTTGCTCCCCATAATTTGATTCCCACCCCCACCCAAGTTATTTCCT
Organism: Spatulosminthurus flaviceps; assembly: GCA_034693705.1. Lineage (NCBI taxonomy): Eukaryota > Metazoa > Arthropoda > Collembola > Symphypleona > Sminthuridae > Spatulosminthurus > Spatulosminthurus flaviceps. Next base: position 5,828 of record JAQFXU010004303.1, on the reverse strand, counting down.
TGAGGTCCAGATGGTTTTGTATCCATTGTCGCACCTAAAGATTTAAACCGAATAGTTGCATCCATCATGTCTGTATAAATTTCCGCATACTTAATACTATTACTTAAAACTTACTACTAAAAACGCCTGACGTACAATATTCATGAAAATAGCTTATTAAACTATAATACCGCATTTTCAACATTGTAAGAGCAAAATTCACGCCAAATATACATTTTAGCCTTCAAAATTATCAATTTAGTTGTTGGATTTCATTTGCATCATATACTTCAAGTTGGCAATGATAAAGAATAATTCATACTTTAAAGAACAGTGGTAGACTGTACTAGACAACCCATCTTTCCACCCAGTGGTAACGTGATAAAACTAGCTGATTACATAACTTTGACAGATTAAAATGTACAGCCTCATCGCCACCACCATAATCCACCAACCTATAGGTAATCCTACCATTATTTTCATTTTGTTCAACCTTCATTTACCAACCTGAGTTCGTCAGCAGGTGGGACAGCAACGTATTCGAGCTGATACTTGTGTTGACCATCTGAGGGTGTGACATAGGAGTCGGTAGCATGGACTGATGTGATAATGCACTTGACTGTGGAGGACATGATGCTGTCTGCGGAGCAGCCAACGGCTGCCTTCCAGAAGCGCTTTTACCGACCCGACCTCGGGGTTTCCCCTAAAATATACAAGAAAAAATTTCCTTATTTAAAAACTTTTGCCCACATTCAGTTACCAAAAACAAAGTTCGTTGCATGACAGGCAACAACATAACAATCAAAAATCTTTAGAAGTAAAAGCCCTTTTTAAAAGAGAAAATCGCTGCTCAATTTACCTTTCTTTTTTACAATTTGGTCGGGTATGGTGTCAGAAGTCATGATAGATGTCTACCAAAGTGGGTTTCATTTTTAAAAACTGTACGCGTTAATTTTCTGAAGATTCTATCATAATAACTGTATCAACATTTGCGACAAATTTTAGCATCTTTACGAGTCGATTATGTTTGACGTAGCCGTAGCAGTAAGTGCATCGAAATTTCAAGCAAAAACTTTAGTAATAAAAGCTCAAACTTCATAAATATACACTCAATAGATGAAGTGAAAGTAAACTTAATCAGAGTTCTTTCCACAAAGTGCAGAGTACAATGTCTAAAGCATAAATATCATTATCCGTTTCAGAGCCATAAAATGATTCAATTATCATTGAAAATGCATATCTGAATTTACAAAACAGCGCAGCGATTTGCACGAACTACAACTAATTAAAACGTTTAAATTGAAACACATCTGTATTATTTAACCCTTTTTAGCCGGGCTCAAAAAAATGTATGTAGGAGGACGGATAGTAAAATCATATGCGCTTTAAGGGATTCATAATAATTACCAAAAAGATTTTAGTTTGGGCATACATACACAACAATTTTACCCCACAGTACATTGATAGTGTCAATCGTAATGGACAAAAGAACTAAGATACTTATTATTGCACCGAAACAAAGTGAGTGAAGTAGCTGAAGATAACAAGTAAAAACCATGAAATGAGAACATGATTCCTCTAAATATGTAATAAAAATAAGAATACGAATATATTTGAAACACATAGTTTTTTTCTACAACTACTCAAGGAAATTCTCGCGATAGTTTACCCAAACAGCATTGCTGTTGCTATTTGCTTACCGAAAATATACTCAATCTAATAATATGTTGCAGCTTCATAGCTATAGAACTTGCATATAAAGCACACACCGTAGAAGATCGCTCGAGTAAACATACAATCGGTATCACAATCGGATGGGTGGAAAACAAACTCAAATCCTCCATAAATGTCAATACAGCTTTAATTGGAAAGCACGAACAACCCGCATGGTTGTTCGTTATTATTCTCTTTTACTTGTATGCACTCCCTTTTATTCCATAGCGCTTTACATGTTCGTACACACAGGAGGATGTATACAAGGGAAAAAGAGAGGAGAAAGTAAGCTGCTATAATGAGCTCCCAACAAAAGCTGTGATAAAGTCTCCAAACGGAAAGCTATACAAAAACAACAATGTGGACATTAGATAACGATCACGCGCTTAGTACCACAAGCAAATATAATAACAAGTTCGATTAAGCTAGATGTTTCAGATCCTTCCCATTGTATGTACTCATGACTGAAAATACGCTATAATAAATTATACAAGCGACGACAATACTGGACTTCGATCACTGATAGCTTGAGAGTCTCAGGTATAAAAGCCGTAGAGTCACAGGCCTCGTTTTCCCTTATTTCCCTATTCCTCGCAGAAGCAACATCTCTCTCTTTCCCTTTCTCTCTCCTGTACAGCCATCCTACCGTTTTTACTTGTACTGTCTCTCGTTTCCCCAAACCTACACTGGCTTGCTGCTCCACTATAGTAATAAGTTAGTATCCATATGGGGAATCCAAGATCCCCATCCTTTCCCTCCATTTTTACATGATTTTCTTGAGCAGGAATAATAATAATTATTATTATTCACTACATTTTTCCTATTCCAGACTCTGACAATAGAAAATAAATAAACTACTTGGTTAGTTATTACATAATACAATTTTGATAGTATGTACATAAAACAAGAGAGAAAATATCCCTCGCCTTGTTCTTTAGAACTAGCTACCAATTATAATCGTACCAATAAATGTATAGCGGACAACTTTTCCCGCCTTGTTTTATAATAAAATTCAAAACTATAACTGCACTATAATTTCATGTTTTCCTAAAAATGTTAGAATGGAAACATTCATGTTTTTATGATTGACAGTGACTTTATTAGCATGAAAACCCTATCTTTCTGTCCATATAGGTATCAATAAATTGTTACAAAAATAATGATTTTGATGTTAAAATATGAAAATTTATAATAAATATTACTGAGTACACATACGGAAAAAAATGCCTACAAAAAATTCGCCTCTCTAGCCCATAGTAAAATTCGCAGATTCTAAAAATATCTCCCTTAAGAAAAATGTATGCATGTACAGGTAGAGGAGCAGAAGGAATAGTATAAAGGCTAACGAACAGGAATCAGGAAACATGTTATAGCGATCTTTGCAAGAAGAACCGAAACTTAACTGTAAGAAGGAGATCAATATCTGAAGCTGTGAATTCGTCCCACATATCTCCAGACAAGGAGGCCGATACGGCGGCCACGGAATACCCGATGGACAGGATTTTGGCGGACTGATTGTCACCCAGGTGACAAAAACCAAAGAAAAAAACAATAAAAGGTAAGAGACTACTGTCAAGTGTCCCTCCAGAGACTAAATTTGTACTACGCGAATTGCCTAAACACCACCAAGTTGACGACTGAGACCTAGTCTTGACACGGACACGACTAAGACGTCGGGTAAACTACCAAAGCTTGTAATTATCCATAAAGACGGTGAAAGGTGTGTACATTACCACCATGAGAGCACAGCCTAACTAAATGAGACGCTTAACTTAGATTTTTGGGTTTAAGATTTGGTAGAGATACTTTGTTAATCGATCAGCACTGTATATATACAGCTTATATACAGTCTCTTGTTGTAGTATTGTCCAAATGGAAGCCAAACCCAATTCACGGATAGTCTTTAAATACCGCCCTCAACACTTGGACCAAAATGAACTCGGGGACGGCCGAGGGGCAATCTTCATCAATCCGTACAGCGAATGGACTTTCGTTCTTCTGTTAAGGTTCCACTCTCCATTTTAACATTAACGAAAGTAAAGTAGACAACAACATTTTGTGCATACTCTTCACCCTTCCTTTACACTTTAGCTCAAACTATCTCAATAAATCGTATACTCGTTATGGTAAAAATTTAATACAATTATATACATACACCCATCCAGACATTCGGAACTAATACATACTTTACCCGTTAACACTGCAGACAAAATTACAAGAAAACGTTAACCTGACCGCTAACCAAGCCGCTCTTTTTCCACTTCACAGTAAATTGGAAATTATATTGTTGCCGATGACCGTCCATTTAGAAACAAAAACTACTTCCCTTTTTTCAAATACATCCGCTACCGACATATAACTCAATGTCGTCTATTGGATCTCCAATAAATAAATTTATACAATGATTTTACGAAAATAGAAAAACTCAAATTCATTTCGGCTCAAATTACCAAAACAAATAAAACCAAACATTTGAATTTTATTAAAAATTTATACAATTTAAACATATATATATATATACACATTTAAATTTCACACGTTTCTTGTCATTATTTCTAGAAATTCAACGGGCGGAAATTTGTTCTAATTTTGTACATACATTCAGGTATAATTGCCCAGATACTATTAATAGGTATACACATGTAGTTCAAGTGCTCCTCAATTGCAATGCACCTATTTCAACTCTCCAGTGTAGCGCAATGCTTTGCCGATGATAGCCTTTCCCTACGAACTTTTTTAACACGTCTTTTAAGTCCTTGAATCGCTTTCATTGATAAGCATTTATTATACAATGTCAGATAAAACTGCTAATGTCTCAAATTGGTCGTTCCCGTGTCAGCAGGTTGGAAAATATTAACTACAGGCTCTGTCAGGCTCTGTGTGATGCCCGCTCTACAGACATTCAAAATCCCTTCCTACCTTGGCAATAATTCTCATTTCTGTGCATATGTTTGTAAGCATGCATGCCCAACTAGCTCATGTCCTATTGCCGTCGCGGCAATACTGATCAGCGAAGCATGAGTACAACATCTTATGGCCGAACAGCCGCTTTTCAACGGAACTTGAAAATAAGTGGATCAAAAACGTTAATACATACATACATAGAAATCGAACGTTACCCCCCTTATCAGCGCCAATATTATCATCACCTATTTTGGTATACAATGATATACATTAATGTACCAGAATTCTCTACGCACTAACGGCTTAAACCACAAGTTGTAGTATTTTTGAAAGCAACCAATGTTTAAAGCTGCAATGCTTAAGCTAGACCTCGAATGTAAATTGAAGTCTTTCACAGAAAAATCTTGAAAAAAAATCTTGTTTGAATAGACCTTATATCCACCCTTGTTATAGAGTGAGAGACATGACCTAGGATAGCTGAAATTGAAATTCCTTTCTCCTTTAGACACGGACTGACAATAGTAAACCTCCTAAAAAGAGCTTTAAAAAATAATCCCTATCCCATCGTACTGAAACACGTAAGACTAATGTCTCAATGTATTCTTGTGTAATTTTGAACTGGAACATTACCAACAAAGTTTGCAAAGTTTGGAAATCAATGCAATTACTATAGGTATCTACACAAGGCTTGTCTTTATACCTACTTCGGCTTAGAAAGGTCCTCAAATGACCGAAAATAAATACTCTCATTATTAAATTTTCACTTGTTATTAGAGTAGCCCAAGTAGTCCTATAATGAGTCGGAGACGCTGACAAAATAAAATTACTTAAATAGCACACTAAATGCTAACAATAACAGAAATTTGCCGATTCTTTTACTAATCAGCCTTTCTGACTGGGAAAGGCAGATCCCAGTTCTAATGACATATCTGTCAAGGTACTGTTGATTTGCCCACTCAATGAAATATACACGTAAGTAAACAAAATATTAATAAATAATCATAAAACGTTAATGAACTTATACATTATATTTCAAATTGCACAAAAACAACTGAAAGTTTTAAGCTCAACATACTAAATTCTAAAACCTGTAGAAGAATTACGAGGCAAAAACCGGTTTAATTATATTTGTAAAGGCATACTTGAATCTAACCTTTTCAAACCAACCGCAAATGAGCAACAGGAAATTGTGGTTTCTGAACCCTTTTAATTCTTACCCGAATAACATGAAA
>JAQFXU010004302.1:0-13878 GCA_034693705.1 Spatulosminthurus flaviceps | reverse complement strand
AAGCCCTTTTCACCCAATGGTTTCACCCAATTTTATTACACCCATAACCATTTGAACCAAAACCATTTGAACCAAAACATTTTTGAACCAAAATTAATTTAACCCAAAAACCATTCGAACCAATAATTGTTTCAACCAAAACCAATTGAACCAATAATTATTTAACCCAAAAACATCTGAACCAGTAATTATTTATAATAGCATAAACACTGCTTTTCTTCGGATTTTCGATACTTTTGGGTTACAGTAATTTTCGGATTCCGATATGAATTCGAATATCATTTGAATACAAGTGGAGCGACCCGTCGGATGAACGGGATTAATTATGAACGGTTTTGAAGTGGAATCGGAAGTCCCTGGTGCCACAGGCATAAAAACTCTGCCCACTTTTGAGTTGAAACGTTGGAACGCGGTAATAAATGCTGCCGTTGGATTTATGGAGGTTCGGCGGGAATATGAATCGGTAAGCAGTAATAAATGCTGCTTGAAAAAGAATGCATCAAACATTTTCCCTGCTAGTTAGAACCGAGCGAACTAACTCATTGGTAATGCACCTTGGTTGCCAAGCAGTAATAAATTATGACATCTCCAACAAAATAAAATGGCGGAACTCTGGCCTCAAATTTTACTGCTTTAACCCCCGAATCACCTGGCATACTTTATTTACCTATACATATTACTTTTTATTTCAAAAAGTGTATCACTGCCGTGTTGCAAAATCTGGCGGTGATTTTGTTTTATACCTCGGATACGCTAGTTTTGGCCTATTAATTGGAGCATATTTTAGGCGATTGGAAGTTAATTGGCCAAATTGTACCCCTTCTTTTACGGCCCTAATTGGAGGATTTTATTTACTGCTGACTGTTTATTGGAGAATTTCTTAAATTCCGTCCGTCCCTAACGCTTTTAGACCATTAATTGGAGGATTGTGTAAAATTCCCTCTCCTACAGAGGTATTTTCTGTCCCTAACACTTTTAGTCTGTTCCCAAAACGCTTTAAATGAGTTAATTTAGAGGTTAATATTTATCTATATTTTTAGTTTATTAAGTGGAGGATCATAATATGAAACATATTTTGGTCGGATATTGCATGTGTCCCAAGCTCTTTTAGGACAATAGTTGGAGGATTTCTTAAAAATCCGTAAAATCCCTAACGCTTTAAGGGCATTAAATTCGAGCATTTTTAAAATTAACTATCCTTCTTATTTTTATACATTCCTAACACTTTCCGCGTGTCTCTTTTACGTTTACTGAGCCAACTGCGCTAATCGGAGGATGTTTCAGGCGTTTGATGGTCAGTGTTTACCCTCTTATTAGGTTATTAATTGGAGGTTCATAATAATAAGAAACATTTTTATACATGATTTTGCTCCTGCCTCAAGCGTTTTTATGACGTTTTTTTCGCTTTTATATTGCATAGTATGGTTGGGTAGAAGGAGTTCGCGCCTTGTGAAGTGCACACAACTCAGTTATTTGCTCTCACCTTAAGTAATTTTATTTTGGTGAGTTCTGTGGCTAAAAGCCGTAAAAATACGAAGGATGGACGTCAGGAAAGGTAGGGTACAACTGGCCGCAAAGGTAAGAGACATCCTTCCGGTCTTATGACCATATTTCCAAATTTTTTATTTTGGTTTTGACAAGGGGATAATAGGAGGGAAACCCGACAAGATATTTTTACAATTAGTTCCACCTTGTGCCGCTAGATGGCGAACGGTGTATCGGTTAGTTAGAACCTGTTGTGTAGAGCTCGAGGGGGTTTTCCTACTTGCCTCAATCATAAATGCAATAACAAGCAAATATCCCGTGCCTTAGTTTTTAAGTTTTAAGCTAAATACTAATTTTAACTTTTAAAATAATGTAAAATTAAAATTCCACTTTTCAAAAAGTAAAATTATTCTTTCTTCATCAATTAAAGCAATCTACTCGGCAACAAGAGCCATTAAGAGCTACACTCCATTCAAAGCACCTGGACTGGATTGTATCCACCCAATTCACTTGCAGAAGGGGCTCGAACCTCTTATGCCTCAACTCCTGACTATTTTCTCGGCCTGTATTCGACTTGGTTACAACCCTGTCGGATGGAAAGAGACCAAGGCAGTCTTCCTACCAAAACCTGGGAAAGACCAATAAAGTCACGGGTTGGCGGCATCTCTTTAATGTCTTTTCTTCAGAAAACACTAGAAAAGATTATTGACCATTATCTCAGAACTTCTGAATTAGAGGACGGTCTGAGAAATGACAATCAGTTAGCATATATCAAAGGTGTCTCCGCGGAGGCTGCCATACACAGGATGGTGTCCTGGGCTGAAAAGGCACTGGACAGCAATCTGTATGCGGCTTTTGTAGACATGGATAAAGCGTTTAGCAATCTCTTCTTTGCCTGCATAGAGTCTGCATTGCAAGACAATATTATCGACGAAGTAGCGTGTCGCTGGATCATGAATCAACTTCGCACGAGGTCGGTTTGGGCTGTGCACGGTGCAGTTAAGAGGAGTAAACAAGTGCAACGTGGAGTTCCACAGGGTGGGGTTATCTCTCCACTTATTTGGAACTTAGCTATCCGCAAGCTCCTCCGTAGATTGAAAGAAAAATTTGTCAAAAAAGACGAATTTTAAGCATTTCTCCAATAAATCCCCTAATAGCGCTTGAAAAATAGGCATTTTTGGGGTCGAAAATTTCCGGAGATTATAATTATTTGGATTCTGCCACACGGATTCCAAAGCAAGATAAATATTCTAGCATCTTAAGTTTAACGCTCCACGGTTAGCCAATACCTAGTGATTCATCAATTTCTTCCACTTTATATTGGCATTTTTATTAATATAGCAGTGTTACACAATTCAAATTCATTTCAAGCCACCAATGTCTCTTTGACAAAGAGCTCGTAAAATGTAACTAATGATTGAAAAACCTCAATATGTTATGGTTTCATGCGGGATCGGGTACCGGCTTCTGCTTGTCTATCCCATCAATGAGAACTGGCAGGGTTCTAATCTTGATAAAATGGAAAATTTGGAGTTAATAAATCATGTGATTCTCACTACAAAACCACGTTTTCCAGTTATTAGGTCATGTTAAATCAATAATGTTGTCGACTAGGTTTTAAAATATAAAAAATTTCGATGCGGAAAGCAGGCTAAACCATGGAGCAAGGAAAATGAGGCAATCATTATTTATAGATGATAAAATTGGGAATTAACGGTAAACCAGAAATTGTTTTACACTAGTGCAGTTAACGGGTACTGATCGTACCCGGGTTTCGGGTACGGGTTCTACCCGGGTTTTGGGTACGGGAATGGGTTTGGGAACGGTTCGGATACAAGCTTATGCTGTCCCCATTCCAATGGGTGCGGAACGGGTACGTCAGAATTTCGAGCCCAATTTTTTGGGTGCAAGTGGAATTGGGAACGGGTTCACCAAAGGGTACTACTGGCAGAGGTCCCAATGGGAACGGGTGCGAAGGATAAAACTCGTTTAAGGAATCAGTCATTTTCAAAACGTGTATTCTACAATATTCTTATTACTTTATGAGATCTTGAAATGTAAAATGGTCTTAAAAGACGATTTTTCATCGAATCAGATTGGATCATAAGAATTATTAAATTTTGGCGATTCAAAAACCGGGTACATACGGGTTTGGGCCCGGGTAAAGCGGGTCGTTCCCTTATGTTCAAAGAGGGAACGGGTTCTGGCATTGCTTGCTAATTTCGGGACTTGGGTACACAGGTAAAAACCCATAATATTTGGGTACACCCGCCCGGAAAAAATCTAAAGATGACTATAGTTTTAGCCCATAGGGAAATGTATCGGAATTGGGGACCTTGAACCAAACCCATTTCCTATAGCTAATCCACGGGCTCCTACAGTTTGCATATAGTCACTTATAGCGTATCCTCTTATAGGAATATTATATAGTTTCCCGTAGATCATATATATATTTAGGAGTAATTTTTTATATGCCAGATTATGTTTGCGTATGCGTAATTATTATTGAATTGCTTAATTATAGAATTTAATTTACAAGAATAGAACAACGATGCTTAAGAAAAATATTGCATAAATAATTTTATTCAAACACCATTTAATTATTCAACATAAATCACAAAATTAACTACGTGCTGCACAGAACACTGTTTCTAAGAATTAAATTTTTCAACAACAATAGTATAGTCACTACACATTTGGCTGATAAAAGATTGTTTCACTGATATTCTCCTCCTTTTTTGATCCATGGAACCAACTTACAACTGACTTCTTAGCTCCCGATGCACTGCAGCCTTGAGAGGTTCTAAAACGAAAAAAATAATTGTATCACAATTTAAGATAATACGATAATTTTATTCTAGTAAAATTTTTTATTATAATCATTGTAATTAGTTTTTATAATCATTATAATTAATATAGGAAAATATACGTGTAACATGCAAAGCAAAAACACTTTATTTTACACACAATTATATATGCAAAGACTTACAGTTCAGTTCTGGCGAAGGATCCTAATTCCAATTGCCTCCTAAGTCCTCATCCTCAGCACCTGTCTGATTTAATGCCTTCTTGATCTCACAGTTCCTAAAAGAAAAAGCCAATCATCGTCAATGTTACTTGTTAACATTTTAAAATACATTTTTTATAAAACGAATAGCAAGAAAATTTATTTTGTATTTATAACTTACCATTACAATGATTCCTACCAATCCCACTTGATAACTGTAGTGTGATTTATTATGAGCGGTGGACCTCCAGTGATCAACGGTAAATGAATTGAAGCATGCCATGAAATCCTGGTATACTACACACGAGGCATTGCATGCTGCTTGCGGCAATGTTGTACCAGGTTCGCCATTGCAGGGCAGTGGCGCATGACCATTTGCGCAAGTGCGTGCACTTCGACTACCTTGAAAGGTATCTCTGTCCCAACGACCCCGATAGGAATCGAAGCTATAGGAAAAACAACTATATGAGTGACTACCGTCTCTTATAGGAAACGCTGTTAAAGTTCCTACGGAACAAAAATCTTATAGGATCCTATAAGCTGTATTTCCGGGCGGGAAATATGGGAACGGGTGCGTGGGTAGTCTTTTTCGTTGGGTATCGGCCGGGCTGGGAACGGGTATATACCGTAAATCTTGTACCCATTGACTACACTATTTTACACACAAAAATTAATGGACGGCTGTTCCATCCAGAGCTGCAGGCAAGTATCGAGTATTACCCGAAAAATACCCGTCGGGTTGAGTACGGGTGGCAAAAGTAATAATACCTGAACTTCGAGTAGAGTACGGGTACCTTGTGGATCCGAACTTGAATATCAAGTCGGGTAGTCTTCAGGTACGAGTATAACCATAAACCCGAGCCAATCTTCGGGTACGAGTTCGGATCGAAGCAAGCGAAATACCTGAACCCAAACTTTAAAACTTCGGGTATTTTACGAGTATTTCCTAGCAGCTTTTGTGCTTAGAATACACGTGACAGGAACACGTAAAACGTTCAAAATTACAAACAGCACGTTTTTTAATTTTCAACAAATAAATTGTTACTTCTCGTACATTAGATATAGCTTATATTTCATAAGTTGTACAGAAAAAATATTTTTTATTGAGCAAAATATTATAAAATTTGCTTAAAATAATCCGTTTTTAATGTAAGGTCTGCCATTTCTTATTTGTTCTTTAAATTCTTCTTCTTTTGTTTTCGTAAAATCTTGAAGAGACTTGAATAGAAGTGATGGAACAACAGGTTTGGGACTTATATCATACATAGTTTATTATTATACTGATATAGTAGGTGAAATAGTTGCTATTGTGTTGAAAAGTGGTGCAATGATATGTCAAAACCATGTATATAATATACAATAGATTATGCAAATACTTTTCTAAAAAATTTGTCATACAGAATACTGAGTCAGTAATGGCTACTTCCAATGGGAAGCAGTGACAATAAATTTTATATGTATTAAATATTAATAACATCTAAAATCATTGCATGGTAAAATATTCAATAATTTTTCATGCCGAATAATTTGTATTTTTCATGTCTTAACTGAATTTCTGAAAAATACCCGAAAGTCGGGTTCGGGTTCAAGTACGGGTAGGTAATCGGGTCGGGTATTACTAGGATCCGTATTTGAGTATTATCTCAGGTTCGGGTAGCTAGATTATACCCGATACTTAATACTCGAACCTTCAAGTACTGCCTCTGTAAGGGTAAGTATGCTTACCCTTACTCCTACACCACCCACTGTACACCTACATCTAACTTACATTAAACTCGAGGAGTCCACTGGCAAGTCCCGACTAGTACAGACGTTTATTTTTGGGCCTCCTCATCCATCCCTTTCACTGCATACAGTCACACAAATTAACTCCTATAACTCCTAAGTGCAATAGTTGCACTAGTAAGGCTTATCCTCCATGTGTCATCGCATTTAGCCTTACACCTCTTACCCTAAGCTTCAAGTACGGATCCATAAATAATTTTACTTGAAACTTCGGGTTAGGGTCGGGTACGAGTACGGATCCTCATTTTTTGTACTTGCCTGCAGCTCTGGTGCCACCATTATAAATTAAACAAATTTTTTCTAAGATTGGCGCAATTATTATCTATATCGTCGTCAAGAACTTTTTTAAAATCATAAAAATTTCGATGCGAAACGCAGACAAACAAACAGAGCAAGGAAAATGAGGTAATTAGTATTATTTATTGGTGATAAAACTGGCAGCTAATGGGGGGAAACCAGAATTCGTTTTACACAAGTAGAAATTAGGCAGGGCCAGGATTTACAATTGATCAAAATGATGGATTTGTGCAATAATTATTAATGATGTGGTTAAGCAGTTTTTTAAATAACAAAAGTTTCCATGCGAAATGCAAACAAAAATACTGAGCAAGAAAAATAGGGTAATAATTATTTATTGATGATAGAACTGGAAGCTAACGCGGAAAACCAGAAATTGTTTTGCACGCGTAAAAGTTAATGGACTGATGTGCCAGGATTATCAATTAATAAAAACCAATGATTGGCGCAACTCATAATCATCAATGATGTTGTCAATCAGCTTTATAAAATAATAACAAATTCGATGCGAAACGCAGACAACATTAGCAAGGTAAATGAGGTAATTTATTGATTAGAAAATTGGTGACTCGCACTGAAAACAGGGAATCTGGTGAATATGTACAAATAGGCGCGTAAAGCAGGGGATAAATAATTAATAAAAGGATTTCCCACAAAGAATAATCGATTACGTAATCAAGTAGTTTTGTAATAAAATTATATATACGATATACTAGGGAGACAAAAAGATAGAGCTAGAAAAATAGAGTCTGAAGAAGAAAATTCGAAACGCGTCACTCGCTGAATAAAAACAAACAATTTTAAGAATAAACTGCAGGTGGTTGTTTTGAAGATTTTATGTTCATCATATCGATTTTTCCGGGCCTATTTCAGCATGATATATGGTTCATATGGTGGAAAGTCCCCCATAACACTTACATTTTTTGGTAATTTCATTCTAAGCTTCTCATATCGTCGGCGAAAGTCCAAAAGGAGCTATATGCAGAAGTTACTTAAACGGGAATTAGTATGTACTACCATGTATAAGCGAGTTGTGCCTATAGCTCCTTTTGGACTTTCGCCGACGATAGAAAAATCTAAAATAGATTTAATTATTAATAGTAACTAAGCACAACTAATATATTAAATCTTGCTGATGGGGATGTATCATATGTAAATAAGATTTTTGTTCAAAAAAATTCAAGAATGGGTTACTTTTTTCCAAATAGGAATGCTAAAAACCTTTTTTTCTGGAAATGAATAAAAGTGCTAATGAGCTTTTATAACCACGACTTTGCTCGACGGTAAGGGAATTGACCAAAATATTTTTTTTCTTATTGGGGGTTCTTGGTAAGGTTTGGGAAAAATAATGAAAAAATTCCTACATGCGCACCACCGGCTGGGGAAATTTGCTGTTTTTCAAGTGGCTGCCACAATATCTCAGCACAGGAACATCCGATTGTGTTCACGTTTAAAACTTAAGCTTTTGAAACAATTTAAATACGGGTCCCTATCGGTAGTTTGTCCGAAATCCGATTTTCGGTTTTTCGGGGAAAATGACTTTTTGAAAAAAGTGATCTCTCTATAATCATCCAAAAACCCCGTACACCAAATTTTATTGGATTCGGACCGATATTGGCGAAGTTATGGGCAGGAAACCGAAAACGGCATTCGGAAATCTTTGCGATTCCAGTGCTACGCCTATAACTTCGCTACTAATGGTCCGAATCCAATAAAATTTGGTGTACTGAGTTTTTGGATAAATTAACTGCAAGTGAAAACGTAATGTCAGGAACCGGTTGAAGCATTTTTGAACATTTGTGAGGTAGAAATCGTAAGTAATACGGAAGGAACTACGATCGCGTTGAACTGAATATTATGTTACGTAGTAATCTCGGAGAAGGCTAAGGAAGTGGAAAAAAGAAAATTTGGTTTAGCCGAGTTACATATAGACTTCCTTCGTTGTTATCTTCAACGACAACAGCGAAGGAAGTCACCATAAGTTGTTAGTCGTTTCTGGACAAACATAACGATACATGTAGTGGTAGCCAAATCGATCCCCGGGAATTCTGCCACTAGAGTTCCATACATTTTCCCTGTGAATGAAGATTTAAGTTCATGCCAATTCGGAAGGAATCACGAAAAACCTAGACAAAATTCTGTTGATTTTCGTCAAAAAATGACTTTGATTTCATAAAATGGATTATTTTTTCCTTTTCGTCTTAAAATACTTTTGTCAAAAAAGGTACAAAAAATGCCTAAAAATCTAGATATTCTTAAACATTCTGCCACTACAAAGAGATTTTTCAAAAAAAACCTGCCAATACAGCGAATCTCTGGGGAGGAATTCAGTCTGCCACAATAGAGAGAATACCATATTAAGGAGGGAGAACCATTGTATAGGGAATCCACTGCACTAGTTGTACAATGATACTAAAACAATAAAAAAAAATCAATCCACTTTAGTTTCCGACCTAATTTTCCTTGACTTAGGAGTGTATTATTACCAAAAAGTATAAATACTAAAGCCTTTTGAGTCATTCTCACAATCAGAGGAGGAGAGACGAGGACGTATTTAAAAGCATTATCAAATAACATCAAAATATACATACATTGTAATTTTCACTATAATATCCACTTATCTCGCATTTCTATGGATCGATTTCTCGAAAATTTTCAATTTAAATTGCAATTTAAATATCTTTTCTAAATCGGAACTACTCAAGGAGAAAAAGTCGGAGATTTTAATTCAAGGAAGATTTTACAATGTAACGACTTTTCTTAAAAGACATCCTGGCGGGAAAATTATAAACTTGTACTTGAACAATAATGAAGACGCCACTGAGGTCATTAAGAAGTTCCACGTCGAATCGTGGGGAAAAGTTTCCTCAATTTTGGAATCCTTTGAGAGCTGGCCTGTGGATGGGGAATTCAAATCGTTAGATAAGGTGGATAAAAATGCGGCCCTCACCAAGGATTTTATTAAATTGGCCCTGGACTTGCAACCTGAGGGATTTTCCAAGCCTTCTGCAATACATGCGACATGCGGTTATCCGGGTTTTACAAACTTTTACCTTGGGAATGATGGGGCTGCTGGCATTGATATGGGAAACCCCCTTGCTCAGCGTTTTGTTTTTTACGATCTTTGCCTTAAAATTTGGTACGTTAATTGATGAGGCTGCTCAATACAGTGTGCTGACGAATTCTAAATTGGGTCAGTCGATTCACAAAAACGGTCACGGTATGGATTTAATTATTATTATTTATATAAAGTGGGGCGACCCGTTCGTCGAACGGGAATAGTTGATATTAGCTCTTGTTTTAGAGGAACCTCTTCAGGCAACGCAAATTATTTTAAAGTTAAACATACTACAGTTTTAATTTTGTTGCGTTTATTGTTCGTTTCGTAAATGATAAGAAATAAGTATGGGCCTGTTACATTGTTCTGCATTGGGGGACTCTTTATATTGTTTATAAATTTTGAAGTGATCATCACAGCTCAATGAGTTATCATAATTCTGAAAAAGTTAAAAACTAATAACAATCAAGATCGTTCAGAATTAAAATAAGTTCATTGTACTGTGAGGCTTTCAGAAGTTATTTTTAAACATCCCCATCATAATAACAATAAACACAGTAATTCAGAAACCCTAGAAAGAGTCTTATGTATCCCCTTTAAGTTTTAAGAATAATGTAATAGGCCTATAGTTATGTCAAGTCATTGCAAAAATCTGTAGTTGAATTGTACCCATCAAAGAATTGGAAAATTTTGCCGGATACAATGCCATTAGCTTAACCCCCCTGAATTATGTCCGTGGGTAACTGTACGCCCTACGCCACTAAGCTCCGCCGCCAGTAAACTTATAAGCTTTGAGCCTAAAACTTTCGTGAAATCTTGGGCCGTTATTACAAAAATATTGTACACGAAAATTTTTTATTTAAGACATGGAAAAAAGTAAAACATTTAGTACGAATTAATTGAAACTATATGACGTATGAAATCAGCTAAACTTAAAAGGCTCCCAGTCCAGAAAACGTGTTGGCTTGTTGTTGGCCCCACGGTGATTCGGTTGGCACAAGCGTTGTGGGTTGAATGTTGGAAATTATCGTTGGGGCTATGGTGGGCCAACTCCCGTAAATTCACCCCAACGAGCGCCTGTACCCATTGCAGCTGTTGCTCAGTCTCCCAGTGCAGAGGAAAGAAACCTGTGCTCCGTGCGCATGTCTTGGCTCAGCACAAGACATACCATGCGGAATTGCAGAGCCGTTACTTTCTGGACTGGAGGGAGAACTGAGCACGCATTTCATTCAACTGTTTCAGTCTCAGTTATTTATTTAACCCTTTACTCCCTATCGCAATAGTTCTGACACATGTTCCCAACCTATTACCAGTCCGTCCACGTTTAAGACGCAGCAGTAGGGGCCATTCAAATATTATCAGCAAGCTCACTATGGTACATAATAGTATTTCCTACCCCAATTTAAACTCACAGCCATTTGGCTGTCTCGGTAACCAATGTGACCACAATTTAGACCAATATATCAAATATTTTGACCACTGGGACCATTCTGGTGACCACCGGGACCATTTTGATGACCACTGGGACCATTTTGGTGACCACGGGGACCATTATCGTGAATGTGGGACCACTTTGTAGACCAATTTGATATTTATCGTGACCGGTTTGACCATTAGTGTGACCGATGTGACCATTGTGGTGACCGATGTGATCGTTATGGTGAACGAGATGGCCTGTGTTTATAACAACGACCTAACCGGTATATTCAAAGCTGAAAACAATAATTCCACAGATGTTACCATAACGTTTGCCTAAGTGACCAAACCTTTGACCAAAATTACCCCAAATGGGACAAATGTGACTGGCACTTTGTTGAATTTGGCTGGAACTGTGATGAATGTGGCCACAATTAAGACATATGTGTCCATAATTTTGACCACTGTGACCATAGCTTTGAGTTCTTTGACCTCATTTTGACCTTTGTGACCATTAATTTCATGAATGAGGCCATACGTTTGACAAACGAGGCCATAACTTTGGTTTAACCACGTGTGGTTAAATTCTTCTTAACTACGTGACCATCAATCTGGCCAATATGACCACTTTGACCTATGTTACCATAACTTTTAAGGATTTCCCCTCGGTAATGTCCCATGTGACTTTCCCAATGACAAATTTATACTGACATATTCTTCCCTCACAATGTAGTAAAGAATTTGCTAATAATTTTATTTCGAAAGAAATTTATTCACGAAAAAAATTCATTGAGAAATGAGAGAGGGAGAAAGATACTTCATTGTTTCATTGATACCATTGTGGTGTTTGCCTAAAGACTGTATATCAATTACAAATTGTTTTACAATATTTTTGTTTTAAATTTTTTTAACCATATAAATGATAAAAAGCAATTCAATAACTTCCAACAATCATTACCACTACTAAATCATCAATTAAAGATTTTGTCAGTCGAAGATCATTTCTGAAATTTTCAAAAAACCTTTGAAATACAAGTTTGAGACCAACATAAAAAATTCATTGCGAAAGAAAATTACGAAATGATTTCACAAAAATAAATGAAATGATGCTGACTAGTCCGAGTTCATGTATTGACCAGCATTTTCTAGTTTACCCATTACCACTCCTTCGTCCATTACTACTCATTTTCTGGAGGTTTGCAGAACGTGCACACCTTAGTCCGTTCGCTATGTTGGTCGCAAACAAAGTTGGAGCAACCATCGCACCGGACTCTGGTACGAGACAACGATGCCTGTTCATTATCTGGATTCTCCATCAAGTGTACGCACACGTGGCAATAACCACGTTGAGTTCCAGGGGGAGGCCTTTCAGGTGGTGGAGGTACCACTCCCATGATACCCATGGAATGTTTTATGTGTCTAAAATAAAGACAAAATGGTTGGAACATAATAGGACTTGTTATTTAATTTTGTAATTTAAGAATACGTAGTAGTTTTTGTATCATAATTTAATGACATACTTATGGAGGCCGACAAGGCTCCTTCGCCTAATCAACGGCATGATCATTTCTTCCGCTGTCTCTTCATAAAACTTCTGCCGCCTGGACCTACGTCCCTTCATCCAATCTGGTTTGATTAGATTGAACAGGATGAACGAGTTGCTCATTATGAGGTCCAGGTAGTCCATGAAAATGCGTACAGGATAGCGGTTGCATCGACGATGCGTAGAATATTCAGCTTTCATCTGATCTACGGTATCGACTCCTCCTACAAATTAGCAAAAAGTTGTTTTTAAGTCATCAAATATACGATCACATAAACACGCATATTTACATACATAAACACATTTACATACCACGACTACATAAACACGCATAGATAACTGCTTAAAGCCATAAAAACATAAACATGCACAAATTCATAAATACATGTTTATTTATGCAACACATATATACGTACACATACTGCAAAAAGATATTTGAAAACCAACCTTTTGTCGCATTGTAGGCCAGGATTACCTCTGGTTTGGCAGCCCGATTGTTCTGCACCATTGGCAAGATATGTTGCGTAGACATTAACAATACACTTTTGTTGTCTTTAGCTTTGTAAGTAACCAACATTGCATTGGTATTGAAAAAAAACCTAGAGGAATGCAACGGCAACTGTCGATTTAGTCCACGATCCACGAACTCGTCAGGAACTTCCCCGCGGCTTGACCTAATGGTAAAAACTGAAGTTAAACCATTTTGCATGAGCTCTTCGGCAGCAAGCTTAGATCCAAAGAAGTTGTCTGCTGTAACTCCTCTCCAGCTACCGAAGAATGGTCTGCACATGTCCATAAGGACTCTTTTGCCTTGATTCACCTCAGCAGTATTACCCTGCTTCCCAAGGTAAACCTACATTCAGTTTTAAAATCAAGTGTTATTTCGTTGCAATTCATATATAATTCATAATCGCACACATAATATATATTACATGTTTATTTCAGAATGCATGTTTAAGATAAGTATTTTCTATTTATATATTTGAGTAATGTCTGTTTATCGTCACAAA
This sequence comes from Spatulosminthurus flaviceps, assembly GCA_034693705.1. Classification (NCBI taxonomy): domain Eukaryota; kingdom Metazoa; phylum Arthropoda; class Collembola; order Symphypleona; family Sminthuridae; genus Spatulosminthurus; species Spatulosminthurus flaviceps. Next base: position 277 of record JAQFXU010004302.1, on the reverse strand, counting down.
TTTTTACATGTGTATGTAAGGCTAAGTCAAAAGTATTGTTTGTATATGCATATGTGTTTAATATGTATTTGTAAGTAAAAGTAATGTAAGTTTGTGTTATGTTCGTATCAAGGATGGGAATCGGAATTCGAATTCGAATCGGAATCGGTATTTTATTCAAAATTTTGAGCATTCGAATTAATATTTTAATCGAAAAAACTGCAGCAAAAGTATTTTAATCCGAAATCGCATTCAAAAAATTTTTTGGTATCGGAATTGGTATTCGTATATTTTTTTA
>JAQFXU010004301.1:0-13879 GCA_034693705.1 Spatulosminthurus flaviceps | reverse complement strand
AAAAAATACAAGGGTTAAGTATCTTCAAATGCAATCCATGATCCAAACCATATTATTATTATTATTATTGTAAATATATCTTGACCATAGGATTAGTTGTTGTTAGTCCTTACGGGTTTTTATAAGGTGGGAGCAGCAGGTGTGAGTTTTATTGGGAGGCATAAAAAAAGCTCAGTTTTCATTCTTCCTCCTTCATTTTACATATTATATATAGAGAGAGAGAGGGTTTAATCTAGAAAAGTTATTTGTGCACGTGCGTTTAAACACTTTGGTCATATGAACCTCCTATTAATGGCTATGATCCTTACCATAGAGGCACTTATGTATATACACAGGACACGTACAGCTGTAGCAATGCCCTTACATAAGAAAGAGTAGAGACTTGAATAGGAAAACCACTTGTTAGTTATGAGGCTTGAGAAAAAAACATATTTAGTGCTCTATGACAAGCAATAAGCGAAGCTCAAGTAATGAGGGAGAAGAAGTTAAACTAATAATAATTGTTCTTGTTCATATGTCATGTAAAGTCAATGGGGGATGTCCATGGGTTGGTTTTGAGTCCAAACTTTATGTTATTCATTCCTTTAGAAACAATTATTACTGACGCAAAAAAATAGTACACAAATTGTACGCACACATACACACACACACACCCAAACAAATACAACTATAGACAAATACTTTTATTATATTTAACTATATCCTGGAGCAGACTCCATGCAAGAACTATATCTCTCATGCATGTAATCGTTTACACTGTTGAAACCCATTAAAGTGCGTAGTTTTGGGAGTATTACTATTGGAAGGAGGTAGAGAGAGGAGGAGGAGGAGATGGAAACAAAGAGATGAAGTCTGGATGTATATGTGTATGTATAAATATGAAAAAAGTCCATGTATATAATAACAATCTCCTAAATAAGCTACAGATGAGTTGGATGGAATGATTTTTAACAGCAGTTTAAACACAGATATGGGAAGTTTCCCGAAGAATGGATGGTGCAAGTAATTAACGAAAGGATCTGTGGATTTTTATGAGGCCTGAAATTTTTATGTGTTGGCAAAGGCGTTAAATGGAAACTACACTCCTGCCTGCTTCCCTCAATTACACTTGCTTTTAAGGGTCAATTAACCACAAGTTGCCGGGCTGGCATTCATTCTCTCCTTGACTTTTTTTCACTCTTCTTCTCTCCAACCGAGATTCCCCCTTTTTCCCTTAAGTCTCATCCTTCAAGTCATAGGCAAAGATGTTGGAATTCCCAAAACTAAAACAACCTTTTGCTACAGAAATCCTCTCATTCCAACAAGAGATACCATTGCATTGGCTTGTTGTGTAACACAACTTGTCTTTTTTCCTTTCTACATACTTATTGCCATCCCAAGGAATTCTTCTATGAAAAGTATACCTTTCCAAATAATCTCACTCCTCGGACTTCCTAATAGCCAGTAATAAGTTAACACTTGTTTGGACAGGAGGACTGTGAGAGAACTAACGAATTTAAAAAAATTCCCTACTTCTAGATTACACCCAAAGTTAAAGCAGGGATCAGTTGACAGAGACAATGAGAGGTAATCCTATCCCATCATTTGTTTACAATCTTGGTCAAATTAAAGTCAAGCAAATAAAGAGTTTAGAATTTCATTGAAAATATTTATTAATTGAATTCCAACGGAGGAAAGAGGAAATTGTACAAGAATAATAAGATTAAGAGTCTTTCGAGATAGATGAGATGGTGAGTGAGTGAGAGAGAGAGAGAGAGAGAGAAAAGAAGAAGAAAGGTAAAGATGACTATCACGGGATCCTTTACAGGTGGTAATTATAAATGCTGGAACAAAAGTGGGCTTTGTAACGACATAACCTTTCCAATCCCTGATTTCATCTTTTCCTAACTCAACAACAAATGTTATTACCTCATGTAGACATTCCTAAGCTTAGCTCAACTACTACACACCACCGTTCAGTCTACATCTGTTAAATGTACATACAATATCAGTATACAAATACAAAGCTCTAGCTATATTTATAACATTCTTAAGGAACTAAAATTGTACATTTAAAAAAGAGTACATAGGGGCATGGACATAAGCCTGCCGTAGAGTGTGGAAGACCCTAAGCTTTTGTGTGCATAACCCTCCTTGGATATGTGATTATACCCAGAACAATACAAGTTTTACCTCACCTATCATGTTGATTTTTGTTTAGTAACTTCTTTTAACCATGCAAGAAAGGAGGACAGGAACCAGGTAAGAAAGCAGGCAGGCAGGCAGTCCAAGTCCATAAACCAGTTATTCTATGAGCAACATAATTCTCTAACCAATGGCAGGACATGTGAGAAAATTCGGATCTATTACATAATACTATGAGCTAATCCTCCCTAGTAAGCCTTTGTTGTTACGGGATTTTTTCACTTAATAACCCTCGGATTACTGTAGTTATTACAGAGGGAGAGAGAGAGAGTGAGAGAGAGAAGCAACCTGCTAACAATCGAACAAACGAGATCCACGACAGGGGGAAGAAAAGGCAAAAAAGAAGAACGAAGGGGCAAGACCACCAGGGCAATTTAAAAAGATAATTCCTTAGAAAATAATCACATCAAGTGAGTAAATAATATCAATTATGATTAAACGCTAAATGGTTTAAAAGGCTAAAGAGAGGGAGGTTAGATAAAGAGTGAGATGATAGCGAGTTGAGAGAAAAAGAATGAGAGAGCGAGAGACAGCGGAGGAGCTTATACAACTGAGAGCGGCAGATCCATTGTTGAGTCTTGATTGAACAACAAAAGAACCCGAGGATGGAATGATAAGTGGAAATTACATGGCACATTATTCTCAGTCATTATGACAACAATAACTACCCCCTTAGCTTCCCTTACAATCCATTCTTATTTACTGTGGATATGTAGAAATCTCTCGTCCATTTACTACCATTTTCCCTCCTGCTGTATAGCATATACATACACTTTTTATCCCTCATGTTTACAATATCATCATCTTTCTCAATAACATGAAACACACGTAAAGTGCCACACATTGCTTCTTCAGTTTCTTCTTTTTCTTTTTCTTCTTCCTCACGAAAATGCTAAGAAAAAAATCACTATTTCTGTGCATGTCCATTTACTATAGAGAGAGAGAGAGAGAGTCTCAAGAACTTGCTCATGCACTTGGAATCAACTTTCTGCCACTCACGTTTCTTTACTTAATGAAAGTTAACTTTCTATGAGGTTATATTCACGTGTAATAGAAATCTCCTGTAAAAAATCATATCCAAACAAATTATGACTTTTGTAAAGGCTGAGGGTTGTAAAAGTCGGACGTCCTATCAGTACTCAAGTGCTAGGTAGTAGTGTGTGCTTTAAGAGTAATTTATTGTAGGAAACTGCATTAGGACCATGTAAAGTGTAGTTAATAGCGATAGTGATAAATAAGCCTTTTCAATTTCCCATCTCTCTGTTTCTGTTCCTTCTCATTTTTTACCCCCACTGTCGGCATTTATACTTGAACTTTGTACAGAAATCTGTCATAACTGGAGTTATTGGAGTAAAGAGAGAGAGAGAGATGGAGAGAAAAATGGAAGAAAATACACATTTAAGAGGAAGATGACTATACAACAGAGCTATGGAGGAGGACTGTTTACTGTAATAGTAGTACGTGCAGTGCTTAAAGGCTCTGATAAGGAGAAAATCAAAGTTAGTAATAATGATAGAGATTAGAGCTTTTTACAGACTTGAGTGCGTTCTGGTAATTAAACAATCATCATACATGAGAAATGTTGGGCTTTTTCTTGTGTGGGTGATAATTCCTGAGTGACTTTTAAAACCAACTGCAATTTTCATTTGGGCTCAGAGAAATTGTACGAGTTAGTTGTTGATGGGAAGTTATAACCATCTGGGTAATATCTCTCCTCCACACATCCCCCATTCTTTTCGGGTGTATATAAAAATGTTCCCTGCGTATAAAAATGTTAGTTATTATAGGACAAGGCTTTCCTTACCACAGTAAAGTAGTTAGGGACGTTTAAAGGAGTAAAACTTGACTCATCATTGGACCTCTTGGCGGCTTTGAACTTTTCACTCAGAGACTTTTCCTTATATATTATTACCCGTTTTTGTTATTGTTAAACCTTGAGGGAACTATAATCTCTCGTGCATTACTCTCTCACTCTCTCTTGGTTGTTTGTATACATTTGGGGGATCCAAGCTGAACTTGTGACCTGGACAATTAACTAAGGATACGGAGTAGTAATAAGGCTGGGAGCGTAGTACAGTTTGCTGGGACTCTCAACATAATAATAATAAGTCCAGCACTGAAAAGTACACAGTTGTCAAGCGATGAAGCAGCGGTTCTTATTCCATGTAATTAATAAGTGTCCAAGTTTTTTTCATTCTCGTCCTCCTACTTAAGTGGAGAGGAGGACTAAGGAGGCTTGTGTATGTATTTACTGAGAAGGGAGAGAGAGAGAGAGAGAAACGTACATACTTAATTACTCCTACCTCCGTACTTGGTGGGTAATGTCATGGTGAATTGTACAAGAGTAATTGTGTAACAAATGTAATTGTGACTGTATGAAGTTCCAAGGGTCGTGGATAAAAATAGGTCTGAGAACACAATACAGTTATAATTTCATAGTGTCCTAAGTAATAGTAGGATGATACGGAAATGGTAGTGGTTGTTAGAGCCCACTATATTTTCACATGTAGGAGGTTTGTTTGGGTCCCCATATAGATGTATCAACCCAATGATATATGTACATAGCCAATGTAACAATAATTTATTTGAGGAATGTATACATATTCAAGCAAAGGCCTTTCCTCTATATTTGAAGTTCCCACTCAGGTACATAAGGGCCAAGGGAAAGTGTGATACCGGATGATTATAGCGATACAGGAGGATGATACGGTTACATAATCCCCGAGTAGTGGAGTTAAAGTGAGCGTATAAAATGGAAAATTTGATCCAAGAGTAACTTGTTCTAAGGAGGAAGTATGGCTAGGTTATAAGGAAACAAGACCACATAATGAAATTTGAGAAAAGTTGGATTTTTCTTGGGAGAGCAAACCCAGTTTTTTTCTCTGGTCACTTTCATGGACCATTTAAGAGGTAGACGAAGATTAACTGAGAGAATTATCAAATGGGATCATGTGACAAGAGAGAAAGAGAGAGAGAGAGAATTCTAGTATAGGATAGTAGTGCAACTGTAGAGACATAGGGTTGCATAGGCTCATAAGATGGTTAGCCAAGATGGGGAGTTGATTTGAGAGTAGAAATATCTGTGTCACATTTGGAGCAAATCATCATTTTTTCTCGGTGGTAGAAAAAAAACAAGACAATGGGACAAGTGAGTAAGGCTTATCAGGGAAGCAGTCACTGTTAGCATGATTAGGAAGGAGCTCGTAGAATAAATGGTCATGTCCAGTACTTATGCACTATATTAGCTACATTATGGATGGAAGGAGGAAACTGTGGGTCCCCCCCCTGTACCCTCCCTTCTCCTCATCTACCATAAGATAGTCATTGGCTTCTTATTATCTTGGTAAATATCTTCGGAACGAGGAAAACCAACAAGGAAGGCACAGCAAGGAGGAATTATTATCCTGAGGAGAGAGAGACAGAGAGAGAGAGAGAGAGAGAGAAAGAGAATGAGCGGAGGAGTCAGAAAAAACTGAAGAAAACAGTTTCTCAAAGTCAACTAATAGTCAGTGAATGACACGAGCTTCTGTACTTTACCTACCCTCATTTTTCATACACATAACGACTTCCATATTGATCAAAGCGCCCGATTATTATTTATTAGCATTATTTATTATCCAACCACATGACAATAATCTCTTCATCAACCAACTTGAGTCATATGATCGGCCATCATCATTTCTTAATCATTTTAAACGACCCAGCCATTGAAACCATAATCACTTATGACTCTCTTCCATATCCCTTCCATGACAGTCGTCATCCTGTCAACTTTACATATGTGTCCAAATAAAATACTAATAGCCCAACTCTCAACCACGCCACGGATTCTATAATAATTATATTATATATTTAATATGCACACCATATAACTTTAATAATTCAGCCATGATTATTATTTATTTTCATATCCCTCTCTGTCCCCTGTCTCCCTCCTTACCTTTTTTCTCTATCGCTCCCTCCTATCTTTATGATCAGAAATAATAATACCATACTTTATTATTATCAACCCTTCAGTTCACACATACCTTATTATTCCATAATCAACTCTTATTAAACACTTTTGCTTCTCTCGTCTACAGTTTTTCTAACCAGCCCGTCCTTAAATCCTTCGAAATGACAACATACTTTCATATACATACACCTCTCCCATTCAATTATTAAAGTCAGAAAATATTTTATCAAGATTAAAAATAAAGAAGACAGCTCTCATAACTTTACACGAATACCTTTAAAATATTCTTCAAAAAATACTTGTCTCCCCCAGCAATAACTTACTCACTTGGAATTTATTATAAGATCCAATAAATTCACACTTATCTGCCAAAAGCTCCGAGTTCAACCTATACAACTAATGAGAGTCACACCTAAATAACTATTCAATAAAAATATTTTTTTTTGCATCCAGCTGTTCTAAATTAATTTACAGCTCAAATTTCGTCACCTCTAATTTAAAGTTTAAAAAAATTACCAAATCCATTGAATCTCTGATTTATAAAAAATTATCAGGATCACGCAAAGGAATCAATACAATCGACGAGCAAAGGGAAGAAAAGAAAAAGAAAATTTTTCTACAAGGAAAATTATTATAAGTTTTATAACGTGTCAATAAATAGCATTGTATGGGGCTTGGAAAAATAAACTTGTATTTTATGTTTAGAGATGGAAATCATTGAAACGTAGATGATGTGGGAACGATTTTCTACTAGACTACTATGAGAGAGAAGCATATAATAAAGGGAAATAATAAAGGTAAGTAGCTCTATACAATAGTGTACGCAGTATATCTGTAGTTAAGTATAAAGCTGGACTCTATATTATTCCATATGCTTACTTAGCCTATATATTCCTACACTACTTACGTTCCCCAAACAGACACTCATAATATCCATGGTGGGATAAAAAGTGTCAAAGTTACAATTGCTTTCCCTCCCATGGGATTCTCAAAGTGGCATTCATAAATGTTCCAGTCATAATCATTGGCTGGAAAGGAGTCACTTTCAAGCCAGCCCCCTTCATCATATGGTTGACTTAATGCTATGCATGGGGCTTTTGAATGAAGGACCCTTCTACAAGAGGAACCTTCACAGATCTGTTTCTATCTGTACATTGCAGTTTATACTATACTTTCTGTATGATCCTTAATGGGAGCAACATGGATTTAACCCCTATGAATCTCTATTGTAGACACTATGTGCTAAACTAAAAATGGCAGTGGCTTTGGTAACTATACAATATACAACGTATACATATTGAGCGCATTTGACCCGCACATAATCTCAGGTATTGAGGACACTGTATAAATGCTTTGTACTCATCAGCCCGAATGTTTTTCTGATTTAGAGACTCACACAGGGAGAGTCAGTATTATTTACTGGTGATACAAAGGATGATTGGGAGTTTTCACAGCGGATCCATTCGGGAAAGTAATAATAACATAGGAGTTTACCTGTCCCTAACAATGTGATCAGAGGAGAGTGACAAAAGGTGAAAATATTTCCCTATTATGAGTTTCAATAGGTCTGCCTTTTTTTCACAGACTTTTACCATTAGAATGGAGGGGACAGGATCTAATTGTATGGGTACTTCATAAAGTCACAAAAATTCATAATGCCTTTTAAGAAATAAGTGTGTGTTAAGGGAAGGGAGGGCTCCTTTGAAAGGTCTCGGAGATGGACATGAGTATGAGATGGGAACAAAAGCCAGCAAATATTCTTGACAGTTATGGTCTGCATATTATATTTAAATAAGCATCCTAATTTCATAATTTATTTGATGGCTTTTTACACTTTTACGCATTTATTCAAAGCCACAGGAAAAAAATCTTTTTTTAACGATCAAAATTATGATAGACAAAACTGATTGGGATGACTTATGTGACATCAGAAAAGTCTGGTTACAAGGGGAGATGAGTATGGAAGGAAGATATCATGATGAAGATAGGGAAAAGGGGAAAGAGAATCGCAAGATTTTTCTTCCCAACTTGACAAGTTTTTATGAAGAATTATGGTGTGTCGAAGGTGATTTTGATGAGAAAATGAGACAGAGAAGGGCCCGTTGAAATGATTTAGGCATTGCCGTAGGAACGCAATGTCCAAGATAAATACTATGTGTGTAGGCAAGAGAGAGAGAGAGAGAGAGAAATGATGATGATGACTACTAGATAATATTTGGGAATGTAGAGAGTTTCTCCTTGTCCATGACAGAAAGAGAATCTAGTTATTTCCAAGCTGCTGATTCTTTTCCAATGGTATTATTTCTATATGAGTGGACTTTACGTGCGTCCCTTGACTTCCAGTCGAACTTAGGGTTAGAGTATGTACATTAAACGTATAATTGTGTATATGTTACCTGGTAAGCCCTTGTATTGTATTTGTAAAGTTGTATGCGTAGTGTGTGTGTGTATATACGTATAGATAGAATAGATTTTGACTTTGAGTAGCCCGGTGTCTATTTCCACTTGACAGACCTTGGAAAAAGTCAACGAGGAAAGAAGTGGCTCCTGGGTCGTTCCGACTCTTTGGCCCAAGTCTATCGTTTTTCAATTTGTTACTTTTCATTTATAATAGCTTCTTCAGTGACTCGTCACTGACTCACAGACAACAACAATCAGCTACTCTTGCTCTTTTACCTTGTCCTATTGTTGGGCTCTTGCTGCCAAATCACATCACAAATCCACCACCATCATCATCATATTAACAAAATATGTACAGGGGAGGGACCTACAGCTAAGTATCTCTATCCTATACAGTAGGGCTATTCCCTTAAAATCTTTTCATAATACCATAAGTATTTTTCCCGTCCATATCAAAACTCTCCGAGTACAATGTTATTTTACAGTTGAATCTTTATATGGGGAGAAATATACATACAATTGATATGTACATGATTGATATGTAAAGAGTACGCGGTGAAAATTCACGGGTGACTTGGACCTTGGTATGTATGAGGAGGAAGCAGAATGTGAATAATAACACGCGCACCCTCCACACACAATAATAACCACTCTGACCAATCTCTGTACACACAAGGAGCCAGAAACCTTTTCATTTTTCTCCCGCAATCATATTAACAAAAGTACGGATTATCTCAACAAAAATGTTTTTCCAATTTTCCCTATTATACTCTCCTACTTACCATCACCCTTGTTAACCCAATGGATATCTTGACTTCTTCGGCTGCTCTTCTAGGGCTGTATTATGTATATTTGGGATGTATATAGTGTGAGTGTGTTCACACTGGATTTCTGTTGAGCATGCTTGGAGGGAACATTGTGAGTGGGCAAGAATGTGATGCGGGAGCATTCTTGCTCCTCTTCGATGCGTCAAGTCTCTCTCGGGTTCTCATATGTAAATGTAGCCGTAAATCCTGCATGTTATTGGGCTCTTTAATTTTAGTCAGAATTCCAAGCCCAAGCATAATACAAATATGTAGGTAAATGCTGTTCTTTAGTATTTCTAGCTTGTGTAGGACATATTTTTGTTGAACGGATTTTACATATGTGTGAGGAAAAATGGCAAGATGTGGGTTAAAAGGTAGAGATTTTGTAATCTAAAAAAAGGTATGTGGAATAATTTTGCAGCTGGTAATAATAGTGTTTGCAGAAGAGTTTGAGAAGAAGAAGAAGAAGGGGAAAAAAGAATTTGTACACAAGTGGATAAGAATTGTAAGAGATTTTTATGAGCATGCAATGTTTTGTCCCATGTAACAAATAGTACTGCTCTGTACTTCGTTACTACATCTCTCTATATGGTTTTGGGTAATTTGACAGCCGGAGAGGATTTGAGTGTGCACAATTATATGTGTATACAGAGCATTGTGTATAGGTTATAGTGACTTTATATATACAGTTGGAAGAAGAGAGAGAGAGAGAGAGAGAAAAAGGGGACCAATTTGAAAAGAATTTAATGAAAAGGGATAAATTAAGGTTGGAAGGTATAAATTGTGAAGATGTCGTTAATACAAGTTTAATTGGTAAGTTGCTGTTGCTAGTTAGTTATATTAAGTTGGCTGAGTAATGATGAGGCCATTAGCTTGTAATTTATGGTTGAGTTTGTTCACTTGGAATTTCCTAGCATGTTCTTGTTTATCTGGGACATTTTTATGGTTGCCCTCCCGTAACTATAATCGACTCAGTTTAAGGTGAGCACATTATACGTACGGACAAGCGTTTCTATGGTATCTGTGCAGATAAGGAAGACACTCTTTTGGAACATGTAGGTTCTGTAATGGTGTTCCATCCTTCCTATACACATATCCCTCCAGTAATAGGAACAACACACTGGAACGTCCATCTCTTCCCTGTATAACCCTTATACTTTTACTACATACATACATAGCCCTGCTCATGAAGGCTGTACTTGTTGAAGTTGAAACGGAGTGACGGGTGAGAGTGTGGAGTGTGAGCCACATTCCAGGGAGGCACACACATACAAAACACCACAGTGTAAAACACTTGAGCTACATACCACTCTGGCTCTGGTTGTGGGCTTATGAGGAAAAACAAACAACTTCATCGGACAAGCTATTATAGGGAAGGTAACGTGTGTAGGCTAAAAGCTATCGGTTCTGGACACATGTACGAGAACCAATCTTACATGGGACGGAGAATGTCAACTTTCAATTTCGACTCCACTCAAAACCTCGACCGCTAACTTAACTGGATTTCTTTCACCTGTGTCAATTATCATTAAAACTCTGTCATCGATATCAACCGCCCTCCCACCCTTTTTCCTCCGAGACAAAAACACACACACACACACACACTCTCACATAAGCACATATATATACATACACAAGGAAATACCGACAAATCAACATTCCTCCACACAACAACGCATTCCACCTCACCAAATACCGCAAATAATCTAATAGACATTCCTCCTCTATTCTCTCAACAACAACAGGAACAAGAACAACAACCAAAACCTACCAATTCAATTACCACCACGGATACAAAACAAGACAACAGGTTGATATTGAGAGACTAACTTTTAATATTCCTCCTACTTTCCTATTCCCTTTTAATCCTTCCATTTATAAACACACCACCACGACCCTTTCTATAATGTTCTACTTGTGAGAGCTCCACATAGTGCGAGTCTCCCCGAAAGTGAGGCAGACCTCCGTGATTTTAATAATCCTCGAATTTAAATAGCAAAATCAATCCGTCCCATAATTTAAACTACTCCATATCCTTAATTCATGTGTTTAACAAGTTTAAACCTCTTTTTGTCGGCGACGGCTCGAGTCTTTGAAGAGAATTTCTCAAAGGGACATTAAAACCACATTGTTATCATTTCCATGTCAAGGAACACATTATCTGACTATTTGTCCTCCAACCCCATACTCTTGTTGTGTGTCTTTCAATCGTAATAGTAGTAATAATATTCACTCCTCTATCATATCATTATTAGATGATTCCCACTACAACCCCATCAAACACTAGGACTATACAACTACCAAACTCCTCTGCTATCCTATCCTACCAACAAATAACAAACAACTTGTCGAGAAAAACTTTCAAGTTAGTAGCTCGTTCGTAAAAGCAGCGGAATCCCATTCAGTTTTGACATTCTTGCAATGCATTCGTTTGGAAATTAGACTTAACATGCTACTACCTAAGGACTTGTAGTCATAAAAATAATGAAACCATCACACAAATGCAATGAACAATTTTCTCTCGAGCCATTTTCTTTTAACTAGGCAGGTTTTCATATCTCCTCAATATTTTCCCTAGACTCAGCTATAATATCTATGACATGTATAAATATGTAGGTACTTACATTATCTACATATCCACACATAACTATGTAGATTTTACATGACGAGAAAAAATTCCACTCGTTCCAATATTTCAATTTAAAGCCAGGTCCATTATCCTGACACCTTGAGGGACAAGCTTGTTCTTTAACTTTCTTTTTAAGTATAATTGGCTAAAAGCTCTAAACTATTAAATATCCTGCAAATTTTCAAAAAATTATTAGATTCCGTCACACACACACACACACACATACACACTTTAATATTCCAAAGGAGAATTTGTTCAACTTAAGTTAAACCTTATAATTTTCATAATTACTTGCATATACATATTTAAATGTACATACATTTGTATGTATACATACATTAAAAATCAGGTCCAGCTAAGAGAGCTTCTGAAGGAGAAGATGGTGAGAGGACAAGAGTCGTCTTATTTAGCTGAGGTGTCTCATTCTACAATGGAAATATTAGAGTGAAAGAGGAAAAAAAGCAATTGAGACGGTATCCATCTGTCGAGAGCCACGGCCCCCGCTGCTCCACCAGTGCAATTTCAGCTGTGAGCTTGGGTCATATAAAGAAGGAAAAATATACAATTTGGACATCTCAAAGTAATGAATTATTATTGTTGGAACGAGTCTTATTACAACAAATGATTATTTGTGGATCGGGTGGCAATTCCACTCTATGAATTGGGAGTAAATAGGAGAATTTAAAAAGTTAACTTTCCTCCCTAAAAAAAATTGTTGGCTCATGGAACATGGCAGAAGAAACCGAAACATTATTATAGGAAAGAAGATGAGGAGTAGAATGTGGCTGCGTTGGTAGAGGATCGTTGGTGGGTAAAAGTGTGCTATGAAAAGGATATGAAATGATGTGACTCCTCTTGCCCGTTGTTAGCTTAATGGTAAGTATTATTAGCCTAATGTTATGAGCCGACGTATTTCTTATAGGCTATATTCTTTATATAAGAATGGATACGGCAGGAACAAATGAGTGAAATGACTCTCTCTCTCTCATATAGAACTTCTCTCCAGTTCATACACATACATAGGGAAAGAACCAAGAGAGGAGGGTTTCAAGCAAATGGTTTTGTCACAATAAATTAGTTGGCCGTATCGAGTTTGTCCGTGTTAAATGATTCGAGACGGTCGGAGGAAAACTCTTTTCAATGTATCTGCACTGGAACACTTTACATGCTTTTGAAAAACTCACTTCTTTCCGATGAATCTCGTTATATTGCACTCTTTCTCTCTATCCCGAACCATGTCTGAAAAGCAGCTATCAATACAAACTCTGTGAATGATCATAGCCTGAAAGAGCACCCATTGAAATTCAAGTTGGGATATCACCCATACCATGTCATTCTATTATGTTCAATGAATAGCAACGACTCTATCAAATAATGTCGGAGTCTATTTTTTCGAAATTTCCACGCTCCTCTCCCCTCTCCATCTGTATATATATATATATATATAACAAAAGGGGAAATGGGACTGTGCCGAGTGAAGAGAGTCAACTCTATAATCACATAATAGTAACTTTTCGGCCCATTCACATTTACTCGATCCTTTTGTCCCATTCCAACCATTATGATCGGGGTAGTTCCAATAACACGGACTAAACTTACTTCATTATAATGTATAATACGGAGCCTAATTTTACATTCGCTCCATCTTGTACATATCAATAGTATAATGGGGCTGGGATACGTGTCGGAATCATCCATGTGATTGCCTTTAATGCACAATTGACTTTTCATCCTGGCCATAGCGTCCCCGTGTATGTACCGAATTAAATTAGGAAGGAAACTATTGGGTAGTGGCAGTCAAGTGGATTCGGATTGCTACATCAGTTTTCTCTAAATCACCGTGCGGGTTAACTCCCTCAGCTTTTACAGAGTCTACAAACTGTTTACAATGTACATGGATAATTA
>JAQFXU010004300.1:0-13880 GCA_034693705.1 Spatulosminthurus flaviceps | reverse complement strand
ACTACAAAGTCATAAGCACTGTTACTCATTCCCATACAAAAAGGTTTTCCGCATTCCTATTTGGGAAAATGTAACCCATTATTTAAAAATGTCAAAGTAGCAGTTATAAGGACACAAACCCTATGGACCTTGAATAAAGCACATAAAAATGAATTAGGCAAATATAAGATTTTCAGAGAAAATTGCAGTCAAATTGTAATTTTTTGACATTGACAAAAATGCATAAAAATATGAAAAAATTCACTTTCGCACACAGAAAAAGCGTCCCATTTGAGCTATTAAAAGTAATAAATTTTATTATGCGTAATATTTTAGCATTGTTCCAAAGGGTGGGCATTGTTAAAAGTTAAATGTGTGGGAGCGGATCCTTTGGGAATGACTCTGATTATTGTTGATAAATGAAATTGTGCGTAATACTGTGACGAAAATGTCTCTACAGAGAGACCCATACATATTATTATTATCATAATAGAAATAGAAAAACAAATGACTATTATTCTCCAATGCCATTCCTATTGGAAAAAGTTGTAGGAAGTAGGACTACATATACTAATTAGACTGGGAGCTTTGAGTCAATGTTTGTTTTCTTCCAAGAGTTTATACTCAAGTTTCCCCATATACTGTATGTACACACATTCTATAAGACAGTGACTTCATGTAGCTTGAGGGAACATGGATTTTTCCATTGCTATATACATACACACCTTTATAAACATGTATCCCTTTACTTTTTACACCCATTTAATTTTAATTATGAAACCCAATTAGACATTACACAGCAAAAGCCATTGACTACATAGGGAATGTTAACTCTCCTGGTTCTCTCTCATTTGTTTTAATTATCAAGGTGATTAATTTTTATTCCCCACCCCTCCCCTCTCTCAACAGTAGCAATTGTCTGATCATGTCTGCTCTAGGAATCTATTAGAGGCTATACAGGGTGAAGAAAAAAATAGTGGGAATAAAGTTTTTTTTTGCTATTTCGCACGGTCTTCTTTTAACTAAAATATGGCCGAGTATTTACCCCCACATAGGACTTGCTGTATTTAACTCTGTAAACAACTCTGGATTTTATAGACGCTTTTATCTGCTAGAAATAATACGCTTTTCACGCTTTTGTAATCACTTTTTTTTACCCAAGATTTCCCTTCACTTTATCATAGTATGAGTCGACCATAGTGTATATGTAGAATAATAATAAAAATAATAAATTGTATCTTTTAAAGGAGGGGAATAATTCGAGTTGGAAATTTTTTATGCGCTAAAAATATCTCCACATGAGGTGTATTTGTACATATTTCAGTGCTTATGAATATATAAAGTATTGTATGGAAATAATGCTGGTCAGTTCATTGTCATGAAAGGGGAATATTTTTGTGAGTGGAAACTACACCTTGGGGATTGTATGAGATGATGGATGATGGATCTGGAAATGTAAAAAAATCTCTGAAAGGCTTGAGTGAGTCCAAAGGAGAGCTGACACCCGACACCTCTTCCAAATTTTCTAACGCAGAGTAATACTTTTCCTAGCCTCAATTCTTCTGAGAGAGAGACACACTGTCAACTGTGACGCAATGTGTGGGAGAAGAAATAAGAAATGTGCCCGGTATAGCCTTTACACACTAAGAACAATCATAATAAAGTAACTTGGTCCACTTTAAGGCCCAAGGTTCCTTAGCATTTATATTACATGGGAACAATCCCTGCTACATTGAATTGGTGACAAAGAGGATTTCCTTTGGACGCAATTTTGAAAAGATATTAAAAATTCTTTTGGGTTTAGGAACCACTCCTTGCTTTCATTTGAACTCTCTTGGTCACATATGTATAATAATAATGGATAATAATAATAATAATTGCAACAAAGCTCCTACTGTTTCCTCTTTCCATAAGATGAGAAGGTGTCTTAATTTTTCTCCTCATTTTCCTCATTGATTTTTTCCTCCTTTCTAACACAACACACGCAAAGAGTTACGTGCCCGCATACTCATAGGGAAATACATACATGTGGAAATGCCCATACGCAAAAATCGCAAAATAAATACGTGTCCATATGAAAATCACCGTTCGAGGAATTACTTGAGAGTGCTGATGCATTTTACCAAAGACCCGTAATAAGATGTGATTTGGGCTTTTATTGTAAGGAGCCCGCGGAGATCTCAATGCAATGGTCACCCATTATTGGAGAGACCAAACCCGTCGAAAAGGCTAGAGTTAAAATAAAGTGGACACTACAAAGATATGTACGTAATATACATTACATATATGGAGAGAAATGCGTACGAAATGTATGAATGACATTTTAGCGAGATAAAAGAAATGAAGGAGGAGTTATTGTCAAGTGTTACTTCCTCAGGGTTGATAAGTTTCCTTTTACTTATATAATGTCAACCATGGGGAGACAATGTAATGATGGGTTTATGGTGGGCGATAGCCATTTACAATGTTAATTATGAGTGCAGTTAGCATGATGAGGAATTTCCATTAATACACTAACGGGACTGGGAAAGTGCCTATAAGGAGGGTATGGTAGTAGAATGGAGGAGAGAGAAAAAAAGGGATGGTTTTTTTGTCTGGTGCTTTAGTGTTAAAAGTTGGGTGGAAAGGATCCAAATCACCAGTTAATTTAATTTTTTTCCTTTTCTTTATTATTGTATTCCTTACATATGTGGTAGCCATTTTAGGCCAATTATTGATAGATGCTCGTGTATAAAATGATTGTAATGTAACTGGATTGACGCAATTTTCTCATGCTATCCCTTGTATAGAGGTAATCTCTGAACTGACAACGAGTGAGAGACATAACTACTCGTACTAAAATCCAAGGCTCGGACACATAAACGTACTTTGTTACTGGTGATTTTGTTCAATGTTCTGATACAAGGTTGTCACTGCACTTGACATGTTTTTCATTCAGGTTGAATGACTTCAACTTTTTCATTTTTATCCGATTCCTACATCACATACAAAAGTATATGTATACAAGCGTGTATGTAAAATCAAGGGTTATGGCTCTTTTTGCGGACCAAAAAAAACTATTTGAACAGGTTAAATCTGCATTTTTAAAGTTCAACTTTTTTTATATAGTCTGAATAATAGTATTGCATGGTGGTTTCATATATACTATAAAAGCTACGATTATACTCAAGTTCAAGTAAAATACAATTTAACATGCTTTCCATCTTCCATTCAATGGAAATTTAGATAATTTGTGGAGAATTAATTTCCAATTTTTTTGAAATGTTATTGGAACGTTATTAGAGAAAATTAATGGGATATTTTGCTCTTTTGGAAAAAATTTCAGGCAATTTGCACTGCTCTGCTTTGACAGAAATCGGCCTAAGAAAATAAATTTAAAATAAAATAAATTAAATTCCAGTCAAAGATCAAGGTTGTTGTTTTTATTCCCGAAATCCTCTGTACATTTTCTCATCCACCATTTTCCCAGAGTGGAAATTTTGTTTGGATAGCAAAATCGTTAGAAATTTTTTGTTCTCAAAATATTTGCTTTATTAATTTTGATTATCCCGTGGAAATGAAATATAAAATAATTGTTATTATTAAAAGAAAAATTTGTATAGGATAAACATTATTTGTAAGAATAAACATGTTTACATTGAAGGATCAATCAGGATTTGACCAAAGCGTGGGTTTATGTGAAATAAAAAAAACAAGCTTGGCCTATTGTTCAGATGAAGTTTATGAAGTTGAAGTGGTGTGGACATTGATGAGGGAGGTGTGTTAACAGGATGTGGTTAATGTGGCTATTAAAGGCTTTCTCTGCTTTCACCAGTTAACGTGAGATTAAGTGACTTGTGTGAAGATACAGATGAGTGAGCAGGAGATGTGAGAGCAGCATCCCATCCTAGTTCCTATGTATATTATATATTTTATGCATACCTCTCCTCTGTAATGATGAAACGTGGAAGAGATTCAGGAGTTGTGGCACATCCGCTCCTAACAATGAGACATTTATATCATGCTCGTTTTTACGACACTTTTTTTTGCCACGCTTTTTCACTTGCCTCTGCTCCTACCCTCATAGACCCTTTGCATTGAGATGAATATGGACACTCGTGTGTTTGACTGCACGGCACACCGAACCCTCCAACCCTTATGCTTTGTCCCGTCATGGTACCGACTCTTTTTCTAAGTACCGACTCTTTATGGCTCATACATGCTTATATACTTTTTTGTAAAAAGGGACTACTTAGAAAAACACGAATCTCATCATGAGACTTCCCTATAGTCTAATATCTATGCATAAATACAAAAAGAGATCGGGAGTATCTTGTAAAAAGGCATAAGCCTACGTGTGCTCTACTGTGAGTGAGAGATGAGGGCTCGATTTTTTATGTAAGGAAATTTGTGCATGTAATGTTACGCGTTGAGTCCGACGCGTGTACCTACATTTTTGCTCCTGCTCATCACTATCATCATCATCATATGCTCATCATTGAAGCCAACGAGGTCCCAACGTTTGCATAATAATAAATGTAGCGAAAAGGAAAACCCTTGAGTGAATTATGAGCCGCTACCTTTTTTTTATACATGTGATAGTCAAAGCGGCGTTGACTTTAGGTCAATTTACCCTAAACGCTACTAAAATTCCACGGCTCCTCACCATATCCCAGGGTTAATGTCTCTTGACTTACGAACCTAATTGACTCTTTATCCATATATCTAGCGCCATTCATTTGGAAATCCATGTCTTTTCCTACTATACAATCCTATAACATTGCTCAAAAAAACTCATCCAAGAGGAAAAATCCTCTTCAACATTTTTCACATCAAATCCTTAAAAGGGGCCAATTAAACAAAATCCCTTCAATTAACCAAAATTTTTCCAAATCTTCTTCCCCCAAAATTTTTCAATGTCAATTTTAAATACAAAAGTTTTTCTAAAAACTTTTTCTCCGTATAATTTTTTTGTCATTTTGAACCTCTCACAGAGGTGAATTTGCCCCGTAAAATGTCTAGAATTTTTTCCCTTCAAAAATCACATCACTAAGAGCTTTTTTCACAGGAAAAATGTTATTGGCAATATAATAATAATTATTAGAAAAAAAACCTTGGATGGAAATTATATAGAGGAAAAGCTATAAGATATATACAGTATAAAAAAAATTCTATCTCCGTGACTCAAATCCCATGTTATATGCAGAAAGGAATGCGAAGCGTGTGATTAAATGGATTTTTCTACCATGGATGAATAATTTGGAAGCCCATCAAGACTGCCAGAGGACAACGAAACAATGGTTGACGGTTGATTTTTCCTGAGTCAGAAGAAAATATCTGAAATCGTCGTTAAGGGGGAAGGGTTGGGCGCTCATAAGTTTGATAAGAATCAGGAATCCATGCAAATATCCAGGGATATCATATATAATAATAATACAAAAAATTTACAGACAACAATTTTAATACATTTAAAAAAATCCTTACACATATTAACATTCCATACCTATACAAAAACTACCCTCATAAAAAATAGAGCAGAAGATACGCAGAAATTTCCAAGCATCTAATAATTGACAAGGGAAAAATAATATCTTCACGAATAATTACCATACATTCAAAGGTTTCGATGAAAAATTGGTTCTCTCAAAAACACCACGTTTGCCCTCCAAATTTTTTTCCTCTCTCACAAACACACACACACTCATACAAGAGATTGAGAATGAAAATGAGCAAGATGATAATATAGGGTGAAGAGCATAGATTCTTCTTTTCCGTGTGTGTGTATGTGTATTTTCTTACCTACTAAAAAAGTACATGTGTGAGTAAGGAAAATGAATTGAAAGGCGTAGGTAATAATATACTACGAAAGAGAATAAATGTGATGAGCGAGGGATAGAAAATTGTATTGTGAGAAATAAATCCATGCATACAGAGATACACGTTAAAACTATATAGGGATGGGAATCCATCAAAGGGTCAAGCCTGGAAGGTGCGTGTGGTAATGGTAGTTGAAAGATTCTCTGTCTACACAAAACTCATACAGACTCCATCCCTGACTTTAACTTTGTATCTCATCCTCCAACATTAAAATATGTACCTACATAGCTATACATAGTCCTATACTATAATCAAGCTTTCCAAGCAAGTCTGACTCACTCTGAGAATAGCATATTTTATTCTATTTAACACCACTACACACCTCACTAAATCCTATATACAGCTACGCATAAATTCTTATTACCCCCCAAAAAAGTGTTTTTTTCTTCCTTTACTTTGTAATAATTGAATACTTTTGCGTAGAAAATTTTGATTTTTAAAATTTTTAGTGCAATTTTGAGAGTTTTTGTGCATAGCATTTTAGTGTATGAAATGAGTATGGATGTGTGAGTGTAATAGTTGTGTGTGTGAGTGTGTATGTGTATTTTATGAGAAGGAGGGAAGGAATATTTAGAATCTCTCTCTATAAAAGGGTTAGTAGCTAAAAGATCGAGTGAGAGACAAGGAGGGGGTGAATGGGGTTGAAAGAGAAGGCAAAGGGTTACTTACTTACTTTATACATATTGCGAAGCATTTAGATCAATCTCTTATACATTATTTTCCATAGGCAAGGTGCCTCCAGGAGAACCCGTGTCCACGTCCTCTCATCCTCTCCTGCCTCTTGGCCCCTCTCAGTTTTGATCCAAGCACTGATCTGACCACACATAAACCTAACAAGGTACCACAAACCGTCAACCCTGCCCACCAAAATCTTCTCAATACAACTCAACGCTCCTCTAACCATCCTACAATAATATATAGTTTTGAGAACTACACACGTGAGAGTGCATCAATATACCGACGTGTCGCTCAAAAAAAATTATTTTGAAAATCTTCATAAAATTTTTCCTAAATCATAAAACTGGAGAAAAAGGGAAAGAAACTTTACACAAAAACTTTTACATTGGAATTTGCAAAATTTATTTGAATCTTCCTTTTTTTCTTCGGTGGGGAAAAAAACTTTGTTCCCCAAAAGTTTTATTGCAGTACTTTGGGACTATTTATCCGTAACAGTTCCAATTGTTAAATTTCTAACTGTTTTCCTTCTAAAATAAATAGTTAAATATACAGAAATATCCACATGACTAATATTGTCAAGCTACTACGACTAAATTACTAATTACTTCTTAAAGTTGGAAACATTTTAAGACATTTATTTACTCTCAAGATAAAACTCGTTGAAGTTGTTCAATGAACTGTGAAATTGTTTAAAGCTACGGCTGAGTGAGAAATATATAGACCCGTTCTTCTATAAAGTGTGTATACATTCATTTAGCCGGGATAGAAAAATTGAGAGCTTCAAATACTGCAAAGAAATAATTTTTGGAAAAAGTGAATTTGTTCGTTTTATTAATTTGAAATTTTTTCTTGTGTGGAAATTATCAACCAAAGTGAATTTTCTCATTTGTCTTAACCTTGGATTGACTTTGGTGAATTGAATAAAGGAGAAGAGAAAACAAATTTTTTAAAGTGATGAATTTTTGAAGAAGAGTTTAATTTTTCGGAACATAAAATAAAGATAAAAAGATATTGAATGAGAAAATCACATAACAGATTTGGTGTGCGTGCAATTAAAGCATGGACATTTGAGTTTACAACTGAACGTGATACGTCATGACTTTGCGGTTTGTGTGTGCGTATAACTTGATGACAGATTCATGATCGGATCGAGGAAAATATTATTATTTTTATTGTGAGACATTTTTTTGTCTTCCTCCTACAAGTTGAAATTTTTGTTGTTGTTGTTGTTTTTGTTCGTTGGTGAAACCTTTTTTTGATTCCGAAACTTCAGAACGGAGAGATTCTTCTTTACAAAGTACGTTCCTACCGTTGAATTTATATAAATTTTTAATACGAAAAAAATATATCCAATTAAATCAAAATCTATACATGCTCTTGCCAATGCTATGTGTAAAAAGCTCTATATAGTAAATCCGTGTAGTAATTTAGCAGGATCTCGTTATATCCATATAATGAGCAAGTTCTTAGAGAGAAATGTATAGGGAAAAAGATCAAGTCATTTTTAGGAAATACACTATTTTTTCTTCCTTGGAATTTTCTTATCCTCTGTCTCTTCTAACTCTTTCAACATCCAGACTTATAAAAGTTGAGAGATAGAGAAAATATGTATAAGGAAATACCATAATAGGGATAACATAGGAATTTTTCTGGGTAGTGTATGTGTTGAGAAAAAAATCCTCGGCTATCGTTTATTGTTGTAGACTTAGATCGGATTACTCAAAGTGTCCAACCTTAAGTTTTCACATGTAGTTAGTCATGAGCACGAGATGAATATACTTTGTCTCTCTCTCTCTCACTCACTCACTATTTCTCTACTTTTTAATCTCTTCATGTAATTTAGTAAACTTTTGTATACTTTTGTATACATTTAAGGAATGTCTGGTCAGTCTGTTTTTTTTTCTCTCTCTATCTCTTATACTCCACGGAAATGTGATCTGAAAAATGTGGTTAAAGTCTACACATTGCCGTGCTCTTTTCTTAGGCTCCAATTCTGTCCACAAAATCTAATATCTCTTTTCCTATGTATAAGCTCGTATGAGCTACAGAGACACCGTTAGATTCTCTCTTTCTCCCTTCGTATATTGTATAGTAAGTCAATACTCTTTGAGCTGGCTTTGTCCACAGAAAAACGGATTATATTTCACTTTTCTCATAAATTAAAAGTAAAATTTGTGCATTTCTACTCTTTTACTCTTATTTTGAAAAATTAATTTTAAAATTCACTAAAAATGCATTTCCCCCATTTTTGTCAAATTCTACAAAGATTGGTAAAAAATTATCAATATATTTGATTTTTCTGGGGTTCGGAATTTTAATGTAGAATTTATAATTTAGGGCTATATTTTACTATATAGTCATTTTTGGGCGGCTATTTCTATAGTGAGTATGTTTGGGGGAAAGGGGAAAAAAGGGAGGGAAAATTTCTTTGGAGCTAAAATAATAAATAAAAAAACATTGTGATATTCCACGTTTTTAGTATTATTATTATTAGAGATTGACACTCAGATTTAAAGTTGAAGGATGAGGGGATCCTCTGTAATTGACGGAGAAGATGGATGTTTGAGGAGAAAGGAGCTATAGGGAGGGAAAAAAGTTATAAAGTTATGTGTATAGGATAGATTTTTGAGGAAGGTAAAAATTTTTGAGAGACAGATTGAAAGAAAAGATGCCATGTGGATAGGGAGGGTGGTGACCTGTGAGATTTTTTGATGGTCAATACTATATGACGACTACTTGACTTGCAGTCTACTATTATCGCGTCAACCTTTTTTTTCCTAGACTTTTTTCTCCTTCCTTTCTTTCTCTCTCTCTCTCTCTCTTCTCCTCTTATAGAGTCTTGTATATGTCGTTATTATTGATGTGTACATGATTCTTTTGAAAGTATATAGTGAAGAGGGAAAAAATGTTAGTGTTTTAGAGTTTTATGGAAATGATCAAGTGACTGAGAGATAGAGAGAAGAATAAAGTAGTATTTTTTGTCCACATCATTACGCGGTTGCATTGAATTATAAAATGCAGGGAGAGAAGAGTGAATATACATAATATTAAATGTAGAAATGTTCCCATCAAAATACCGTAGAGATGACCCTACAGCAATAACACTGCCCTTCAATTTTCACCCTTAATTGGACTGAAAAATTCTGCATCATCTTTTTCCTTCCATACGCCACACTTATCCAAGACTCACCTCTTGCCCATATCTTGAAAAGTCTCCTTGTGTTTTAACCAATGTGTTTTTTTCTCTTTTACGCTAATCGTAGACAGTGAGTGAGAGAGAGAGATGTGTCTTTCGTCTCGGCACTATATTTTTCATCCTCTCCTCAACTCTGGGAGACCGACAGAAAGATAAAACTCTACCGCAGTGATATTTTTCATATCAACTTTAGACACATTTTCTCTCTCTCTCTCCTTTTCCTTTAAAGATACATTTAAAGAGACTTTTCAAGATGAGGGAACATATTCTCTAGATTTGGTCATTTTGAAGATTTTTTTTCTCTCTTCTTTTTCTTCTTCTCATGAGCTCAGCCCTTTAGGAAAGGATTTCTGACCGAGAAACGCCATCAAAGTGATTTTTCCCAAGTCTTGTCTTTAAACTTTTAACATGCAACTCGTTTTCTTATGATTTTTCTTCTTACTCTCTCACTATACTTTTGTTCTCAATGGAGTTTTGAGGATGATAAAAAAATTAAAGACATTTCTGAACCCAGTCTTTACCACAATATTCCACTCAAGTGTTTTATTTTTCATTTGAGATTTTCTTACATACTAGAGAATTATTATTGTGTAATCAGAAATGGGTAAAAATCATTTTCCTCGGTGATTTTTACTCTCTCACCCTTTCACGTCGGTTCTTAATAGCTCAAGCTGTAACATTGAGCGCTCTTTTTCTTCTCACTTGTAATGTTTTTCTTACACAGATATTTTTTCCGAGGTGTTATTAATGTCTTTGGATTAGTGCATTTACCAGGCTTGGAGTTAATTTCTTTGATTAGTTCAGGCCCTCAGACTGAATCTTTCTTAATGATAGTTTGAAAATTGTTAGGGGATCATTCGAATTTATATTATTGATTTTATTTTGGAAGGAAATGTAAGGAATAAAATTTAGTAGTGTGAAAATATTCAATTTTTTTTGGCAATAGGAATTTTTGGAATTAGTAAAAAAAATTTCAACTTTTCCTCGGAAATAATTTACAAGAGAGAATGCATGGAATAAATTTTTTTTAACGAAATTACCATTGAAATTTGTATTGCAATTTGAGATAGTCGGAGTAGTGAGTGTAGGATAAGGAAATTATATAGGAAATATATATTGAACTGAGAAATTGAATGAGGAAGCTCGGGGGGAGGGGATTTTCCGTTGAAAAATAAAATATAGTTTTTCCGCTTGACCATCCTCATCATCATCATCATCATCATCTCTCTCCATCCTCATCATATGGAATTTGGCTTGACCATTTACTCCATACATATGGATAATATTGTATAGGTTTGAAAGGGAAAAAATACAAGGAGTGGTTCAAATCAGATCAATGTATCAGCTGATTTTTTTTTCTCTTTCTCTCTCCTTCTCCCTGTATTTTTTCCAGCACTGCTGCAGTTAATGTTGTCAAGCATTTTTAGAAATATATAAGAAGACTCTGTGTGCTAGCTAAAAAGAATTGAACCACGCCCTGCAACAATACACAATTTCCAAGGGATAGTTTAATATAATGGAGAGCAGTAGTTTTTAAAGGAGTAGTAGCCAAACAGCAGCCGCTCTACTGTGTACGAATATTGACTTGAGAGCATTTGTTCCCTCATCATTTCCAATTGAGTATTATCTCTCTCTCTCTCTCTCCTGAGGATTCCTTCAGATTTTTACCTCGAGGAGTCCTTCCATATAATAATGTATAGATAGATCCGAGCTGTAGTTAAGAATCCAAGCGGGAAACAAAACTCGAAAGAGAGAGAGAGAGAGAGCAAAGAGCGTAACTTCATAAGAATTTATAATAGAAGCAGCGTGTGGATGAGAGCCGTTTACACTACATTGTATTTCAAGATAGCTTTTTCTTCCCTACTCTCTTATTTATGACATGAGGGTTGGCGTCTCTACATATTTATAATCAGTCCACATCCATGGACTAGCCTTCTTTTATAGCTTGGCACCTCTCGAAAAATTCACAGGCTTTTTCTATATATGTATTACTCTTTACTCTCAGAGTATCTGCAAGTTTATGACACTAAGGAATTGCTCCTAGCAAAACTCTGTAGATTCTTCTTCTTCCTGTAGCTTAAAAGTTAAAGTTGTGCATTTTTCCTCCAATCTTTTTCCCTCCTCTGTCCCATCATAGGACAGGAGAATCTCTATACAGTATATGGGCTTATATAATAAAGAACTATATAAAAATTCCTATGAAAAATTCTCATGTTAAATTCATAAATGGCCATAGTTTATTGATAGCTCCATGCATATTCATAGACCCGTGAGTTTTTTCACATACAAACACACACATACACGTACATAGTCACAGAGTTACAGGCCAAAATAAAAGTTGAGAGGAGGTAAAGGAGTGAAAAAATTAAGGGTGATTTACATCTGGGATTCTCAAAAAACTTACCATTTGCATTTATTTGATGCTGCTGGTGGGGAAAAAATCAAAGGAGAGAGAGAAAAACAGAAGCAAGAGATGATGATTCCAGGGAGGAAAAATGGTAGTTGAGAAATTGAGCAGAAACTGCTATAGTAAATTATAATTTAAAATCCTTTCTGACTTCTGATCTGATTCCATCTTTTCTTATCGCACTGATTTTTCCTCTCTCTCTGTTATTCTCTCTCTCCTTCCCAACCGCCATTCAGTAGTTTTTTAAAATAATTTAGTGGTCTGGGCCAATCCTACCCAAGAATCCTTATCCTATGGATAACTAAAGGCAGGGCTAGAGGGAGAGAAAAAATGCTGGATTTGGACCGTTGAGAAGAGAGATTCTCTTATGTTATAGGAATGCTATTACTAGGAGTCTCATTTAAAAGGAGTAATGAAAGGAGAGTAAAGGAAAAAATTGGAAATTATGTGAGGAAGAAGAGAGAGAAAGAGAGAAGAGAGAAAAGAGGGGTGGAATAAATGAATGAGAATTGAAAAATGTACTATTTGTTTGGATTGCAGAGTTGATGTGAACATCCCGTCTCTAGCTATTTACTGAGTCACTCACTCTTCTTCAACTAACCTGGCTCAATAGTTGTCAAGCAAGAATTTAGCCAGGAAGGAAAAGAAAAGGGGAGCGCCTTTAGATTGTCCAGCCCGTTTGAACTTGCAAGGGCTAAAGAGAGTAATAGAGTTTAGAGAGAGGAAAAGAAAAAGGGAAGAAAGGGAGAGAGAGAGGAAAAGAAAGGAAAGGGAGTAGAGGAAAAAATAGAGACTAAAAAAGGACGGTGATTAATTCATACGCACATGAAATAGGAAGGAAGAAACAGTACGCCTGTGTATTCCCGATTGAGGTGGTCCAGTGCGGAAAACTCTTTTAGGTGCTATACCCATCACTACGCTGATTCAGAACCATTTGTTGGAGGAGCAGTTCTCCTCCGCGTCGGTCTCTGCGGGCACCTCCTCTTCCCTGTTCTTAGATCCTCCTCCAGATTGGAGTAGAGTGCGTATGTCGGAACTGGGACCATCCGAAACGGTGGTCACGACTGCACCGTCTCCTTCAACTGTGTCGGTGGGTCACGCTCCCGCCATTTCCTTGATTTCATCATCGGATCAAAATAATTGGAGAGCCGTTTATGATTCAAATCCAATGACTGCCGTCACAAATGCCATTCTCAATATTCATGCAGGTGGTGATGATCCGTCGTCTCAGTACTTTCTCTATGACAATTACACAAAAATTAAGCAGGACCCTTTAACTTCAGACGGAAATCAAGCTACAGAAATTTGGCCGTAAGTTTTGTTATGTTCCTTTAAATTTTCCACAAATGTGCATCATTTTTATCGCATTTGGGGGCGGGGGGTATTGGTAGTTTTCATAGGATTTTTACTCATCATAATTCTCTTCTCCCTTCATATCAATGCTCTACTCTGAATTCACTTACTAATCTCGTACTAAAACTTTGCTTAACTTTGCTTAGCTTTGCTTTTCCTACGCTATGCGCTATAACAAATGCCATCACACTACCAATCATTTCGACTCCATCTCTATAGTCTCTCATAGGACCATAAGCAAAATCCTACATAAATTGCAAAACAAGCTATAAATTTCCAAACTTAATTGTCCAAATTGGAAATACACCTCTTTTTTAAACTTAGCCCACCCAATTGATCTATGGGAGCGTTGTAATATATTTTCAATATCGGAAAGACTAAAATACTACTACCTTATTTTTGTATACAAAG
>JAQFXU010004299.1:0-13885 GCA_034693705.1 Spatulosminthurus flaviceps | reverse complement strand
ATAATGCTCCTCAATAATTATTTATCTTGCCTTTATTAATTAAACAATTTCTCCCGGCTCACTTCACAAGAGCTTATATGATAAGACCCTTATGAGATGAGATGAGAAGCAATAAGTAAGTCAACACTCGGTGGTTCATTGTGCCCACTTGAGAAATAGAAAAGATTTTGAAGATTTACGGCAACTGTATTTAGCTAACAAATGGATTTGATAATTACCATGGTATGGCATATTATTGACATTAATTGTTTAACGGGTTGAGTGTCACATTAGAAGCAGTACATTGTGTAGCTTGAGTCGATGAAAGCGAATTTGCCTTACATATATTCAAATAAGAATGGACAACGAGACGAGACGAATGAAGGAAAATGATCATTATGGCATCTTCTTTCTTCCCCGGATATGCCTTTCTGTATGCCTATTATTACTGAATAGTACAATTAGATGCTACATGTTGGAGAATTTAAAGGGAACTTTTTTCTATTTTGTTCCTATATATATCTACATGAAGGCAATACTTAGCAGCCCTCAATGGTATCATGTTTACATTTACGGTATAGGAATGGGCGTACATAACGGGATGTAAGTATACAGTCCTTTTGAAGCAACTGTTAAAATTTTACGATTGTATATATATATATTTATTTACATGGACAAAGACTTTGTTTCATTTATGTACAGATGCTAATTTGAGTTTTGAGTGAGTGCATACGAAAAAAAACAAGTTTACCGTCCTTGTTACTTTTTTTGTGTCACGCTTTATGCCAACAATACCGATACTTTCCTCTGAACTCTCATTATTATATAGCGAGGTTACTTTTAGCAGGTTACTATTTCATAGCTTCACTTTTAGCATCATTTCTCCTATAACTCACTGACTTTCAGCACGAGGAAGCAGTAACATTGGAAAAGGAGAGAGATGTAAATATAGATATGTGTAAGTAAAAGAACCATTGATGGATGAAAGATGATTTAAGTTGTTTCAAATGACAGGAACGGTAGAAAGGTGTGAAATTAGTTGCGACTTACACTATAAGCGTTTATTGAATTGAATGTGTATGTACATTAGTAGAATGAAAGGTTTGTTTGGAAGTGTGTGCTTGCTACATTGGTAATATACCCCAATGAATGATGGTAAATACGATCCTTATAGAAAGGCTGTATAAGCCGAAATTAGTATTTATGGAAGGAGGACTAAAATGTATTCTTTTAAATGGTTCTGATAAAATTAGCTCTCTGGTTATTGTTATTGTATTTTGTTAATATAGAAGTCAGTGTATCACTAACTGTTTGTCTCCTTTCAGTTGGAGCGGGTTCGGCGGGGGCAGTGGTAGCAAATAGATTATCGGAACATTTTAAAGTACTGCTACTTGAGAGAGGCGGTGAGCCGCATCCGTTAAGTGCAGTTCCTGGGATGGCCACAATCCTCATCAACTATCCTGAAGTGGACTATATGTATAGATCCGTTCCGCAGACACATTCTTGCTTATCGTTGAATCGACGGGTGAGTTCATGAGTCACATTTAAAATGTCATCTTACGTCATGCAGAAAAAATATTTACAGGGAAAGAGTCGCTGGTGTGATATTTTTTACTTTGCCTTGTAAAGAATTTTGTAATGAGTATCTACACACTAGACACACGCACTGTCAACGCACGCTAACATTATACAGTTTTCTTGGCACAGTACCCCATTTAATAATCAACAGTTTAAATGTATGAATCGATGTTTTTTAAATTGTTTCTTGTGACAAGTTGTATAAACAATGGCACATGCCCCTTACATTACAAAACATGTTGAGCTACATGTATTTTTGTTGAATTGTTTTTTGAAAAGTACAAGCTTTTGTATTAATTATGCGTGGATGACAGTGTTCATGTTTACATTAAAAATATTATTCGGTATTGTTGTTACTTATTATTACTATTGTGCACGTTTCGTCTTACAGCAAAGTTCGTGGTCGAGAGGAACGGGTTTAGGTGGCTCGAGTAACTTAAATCTAATGGTTTACCTGCGGGGTCATCCATTGGATTATGATAGCTGGGCTAATACTACGGGTGATCCACGATGGTCCTACAATAATGTTGTACCCTTCTTCCTGAAATCCGAAGACTATTGTTATGAGTGCGAAACCAATTTGAACGATGTATTGGAGCGTAAGTAATAATTTGTTGTCTCTTGAAATGAGTTAGGATGGAAAAAGTGTTGATTTAAAGTTGGAATATCTGGAGCATTTGTGTTATCTAGTTTGAAATAAAATCAATTGAAATTTTTTTAGCATTTTTTCACCGACAAGGCGGACCTCTGACAATTGGGAAGCCGTCTTACAATCCACTTGTCGAAGAATTCCTTCAGGCTGCAGAATGGAATGGGATTCCCAGGGTGGATTTAAATGGGCCCTACAGAGAAGGCAAGTGTTGTCTACTCATTACTTTGTATGGATGTTCACTGTTATTGTTTACAAGTGTTTGTATTCACGGCTTCCTCATTACTAATTACAGGAGCTGCTGGGGTGACATATAGTCAGCGTCGTGGTAGACGTTGGAGTACATACAGAGCGTATATTGAGCCTATTAGAAAGAGACATACATTAACTATTCATAAGCATTCCAGAGCTTACAAGGTAAATTTATTTCCATGCTTCCAAACTAAAATCTTTTATTTCGATGAATGTGAGGCAGTAAGAAAGCCTTGGAGTACAACAACTTGTTTGAATCCCGTTAGGTACTCTTTCGAGGGGACAACAATGAGGCTTATGGAGTCGAATATGTTCGTCAAGGGAAACGAAGAGTTGCTTTGGCTACAAAGGAGGTCATCCTTAGTGCAGGTTCTCTGGACTCAGCTAAACTTTTGATGTTGTCGGGAATCGGGCCAAGAGATCACTTGGAATCTTTGGGTGTATGTTAATTTTTTTCAAATCGCTCAATAGCTACATCAAATTAAATGCATACTAATTCCTAATTTCTATGAAATATTTAGATAAAAGTAAGAGTGAATTCTCCAGTGGGAAAGAACTTACAAGACCACATTGGGACTTTTCCGGGTCCATTTATTATTGACAGACCAACAAAATCGTCAACAAAATCCTTCATTGTGGAGCGTGACGTAGGAGCTTTGGATGTAGCGGAGTTTGTGACGAATGGAACGGGAACTTTAACTCAGACAGGAATCAATGCTAATGCATTTTTTGCATCCTCCCGAGCAAAACGAGAAGGACAAGCAGGGTGGCCTGATACTCAATGGATGTTTTTGGGAATAGGTCAAAGTGAAACTTTGGCTCATGACTTTTCCCATGCTTTCAATGTTCGAGAGGATATTTTGAATAAGTTTTATGCACCAATCAAAGGACGAGATGCTTTCCAGTACACTGTCATGTTGAGTCGACCTAAGCAACGAGGAGAAATGCTCCTACGATCAGCTGACTACCGCGACGATCCTATCTTCCAACCCAGATACTTTGAAGACCCCAGTACTGAAGATGTTCAAGTGATGGTGGAGGGGTGCAAACGTGCGGTTTACATGTCCGAAAATGCTCCGAGTTTTAGGAGACTCAACGCAAGATTATCCCCAGTCCCTTTCCCGTCCTGTGCGCATTTAGAATTCCGAAGTGATGCTTACTGGGAATGCTTCACGAGACATTATTCCGTGTCAATTTACCATTTCTCTGGTACAACTGCCATGGGACGACGTGGGTCTCCAGATGCGGTGGTCGACTCAGAATTACGTGTCATCGGCACTAAAAGATTACGTGTGATTGACACTGGCATCATGCCTACAGTGGTCACAGTAAACACCAACGGCCCCACCATCATGATTGGGGAACGTGGGGCTCAGTTTGTGTTAGATACTTGGAGTCCTTACATAAATAGAAATAAGGCCAGGAACCGTCGTCGTCCCAAGAATAAGGGTTTCATTCTAGGATAAACGCTCATTTAAAGTTCCTAAGTAACAAGTTATTAAATTTTTAATCTATTCAACCAATATGTGATGAATTACCTCAATCCCTCAATGTAAAACCCTTGTCCAGCTGGCACTGGTCAATATGTTTATTTATAAATGTCAAATGTACGTTGACTTTAAGCATAACAATATAATATTTATGTATACGCTTCCACTTTGATTATTATGTTCATAGTGCTTGGAAATGATTATTCCTCTTTCAATGAGACAGATAAAATCAGAAATAATTATTCTCAAAATGACAAACTTTCCCAATATCAAAAGGCGACCTGCTTTACAAAGGAAATCACTGGCACTCTTTTCCGTTTCATGGTGCAATTTACAGAATGTGGCGCTAACAACTGACAGGAAAAAAATCAAGTCAACATGCAAGTGGTGTACTGGATGATACCCTGTGCTAATTTTTTGAATATGGATGATTTTATAAAAATGACCGCACTTCTTTAAATTTTGTATAGTTTTTCTGACATTGGTCATATGCACATAAACCAAAGAACTTGTTTGTAAAATATCTTACCCTATACTTATCCTGAAAATAAGTAGAGATGTTGATGCTTGGTTATATCATTTGAATGTGATTTTCTTAATTAATGATATACGGTAGTGTGTGGACGTTTTTAGTGACATAGCAAATGTGGTGTAAAATGTTAAATATTATTAGTTAGAAATTATAAAATTAGTGTACTACAACTACAAGTGGCTTAGCTTAATGGATGTTAATAATTGTTTGGTATACTTGCAATGAATGTGGTTTGTAGGAAATTGATTAATAGGAGTTTCTACAATAACAAAGCTGAAACGGAAATTTGAATTGCATGCAAAAAAAAGTAATTACAAATTATGCAAAAAAAAAACACACGTTGTGGCGAAGCTACTACGAACGAAAGGTTTCTTGAGAACAACAGCTCTCCTACTTTCTTCAGCTATGCTGTCGTGTACATCTTTTGGATTATCTGTAAATTATCACACATGCCTTCTTAACGTGTACAATGTGTGTATATGGAATATTGTGTGTATTTCAAAAGCTGCTCATTGAATATCCCAGTCTTTTGACAGTGAGATGTTATTATAATAAAGAGTCAAAAAACAATGGAAGCTCGTCAGATTATTACAAAATTATTTCCTTCTTACTGAAATGCGTGCGGAAATCCATGCGTTTAGATTTCATTGTGCGAGAGCTATGTGTGTACTTACTTATGTACTGGGGGAAGCAAATGAACCACATAACGTCAGGTGCAACTTCACAGCGGTGGTGTATGTATATAGTATTTACACTTTATTAATAAAAAGGAAAAGACAAGACGGCAACAGAATGGAATTAATAGCTATTGTGTCTACTTACATGGTGGGATGAGGAAAGGACTTGTAAACTAAGACATGTAGGTAGCCATGGGCGAGGATCATTCAACATAGCGTAATTAACTTTCTAGCTTAATTTATCACAGCCGAATTATATGAACAAATTCAGACTTGGCTTAAAGCTATACATACACAGAAAGCCAGTCTGCTTTGGTAATTGGTAACTATTGGATTATATATGGAGTAAAAGTAAAATGTATGCAGGCAAGTAAGTTCTACTAAAAGCATTAAAAAAAATTATTTGTCTCGTTGGTTTTTTCTGCAGTCAAGTTCAAGAACTTTCCAATCTCTATAATCGAGTTTATTCTTCCAAATCAGACATTGAATACTGATAGGGGTTGGGTAAACGGTACAGTTTATAACTTTCATTTCCCACCTGACATCACACTTTTCATTTCCTTGAAAAATTCTATTTGTAAAAGTGTAAGGTAAAATGCAATGATGGTGAGTCAGACAGAAGATATTACCAATGATCACTATGGATTTGCATTCCTTTGCAGATGTTTTAAATCCAACTAATCCAAAGGGATTGCGGTTGATTCATTATCATCTATTTGTCAAAACACATAGTTTCACCCACGATTCAGACGTCAGATTTTGTCTTTCTCGATCTTCCTATTTTTATTTATTCTTATACTATCTAATAACGTTAAGATACTTAGTTAGATTATATCTGTACCCGTTATTGCATTTGCTCCTTCAAATCTGTAAGCAACCATAATCAAACGGGGACTGTCAATTCAAGACTTCAAGTCATTTTTGAGTAGGCAGCTCATAATCAGTAGAATAAAGCAGTAAACAAGAGCGAGGAACCATAACATAAAAATGGAACATTTTATTTATAGATCATTAAATGCACAGAACGCATATTATACATGAAGATTTTATATGGTAATTAGTCCCTGCTTCAACAAGCCAACTACATATAACCAACTAACTTCAAACATCTCCTGAGGAGCGGATGAGGCTCACGTTTTCTGCTGTGAACTTGTAAGATGAAATGTGTCTATAATTTAGATCACTTGTAAACTTTTCCCACTTGAGTCTCTTATGTCCGCCGGGGGGTAGTTTGAGAATAATTACTTAATCCCTTGTAAATGCAGGATTAGGCTGGAGCTAATGTCTAAATTGAAAAATGTTCTATTTCCTTGCCTAGAGATCTCACAATCAGTGATAATAATTGCAAATGTACTTTCGTTGTACGTGTAGGAGGAATAATGGTGCCAATGAGAAATGACCCTATAAAGAAAAGAGGATTGTGCTTTAATTATTACACTCCGTCGAAAGTTACAAATTAAGAGTAATTTTGACAAGTAAACATGTATGGTCTTGAATTTTGTTAGTGAATTTTCAAAAGACTGGAGGAAAAATGCAATTGATATTAGTTAATTATCCTGAGGCCCTTTAAAATGAAATTGAATCTCAAAAATTATGGTTATTAAAAAGTTTCGTATGAATATGCACCAAGCACGAGTGTATTTGATGGTGGTTTTGCAAATATGATGATCACATTTGAGGGATTAATGCAAGTGTAAGCATTTCACGCATAAAAAATGTGGAACTTTACAGGATATGGTTTTTGGTAATGTACACAGCGCATTCCGAAGACAATTAATAATTAATTTTTACGGTCAACCGAGGATAATTTAGTTTTTTCTTGTAATTGCCACTAAGCATTTACAATTTAAATATTTTGTGAGAAATAGAGAGAGAGAGAAGAGCTAGAATGAGCTTATTCCTTGTACTTACTATGTACATGTAGTACATATACAGATGTATTAGCTCCACTCTCGCTCTTGTAAATAAGATGTAATAATTATTGGTTGGAAGTTGGAACGACGTCGGCAAGGAGGCCAAATGGTAATAGGAAAGTTCTTAAATTGGTTATTAACACCGAATGATACTAACCATGTTTATTATACATTATCCTACAGCTGCATATCTCATGCATAAATGAGTTTAAAAATTTTTAAGAAAAGTATGTAGATACAAGTCTTGGCTTTCACAGGATTTATGCATATCCACAAAAGATACATTCTCATGTTTTATAAAGAATACTTATTCTAATTTGCGGCATTATAA
Source organism: Spatulosminthurus flaviceps (assembly GCA_034693705.1). Lineage (NCBI taxonomy): Eukaryota > Metazoa > Arthropoda > Collembola > Symphypleona > Sminthuridae > Spatulosminthurus > Spatulosminthurus flaviceps. The sequence goes on along the minus strand of JAQFXU010004299.1, from coordinate 6,484 downwards.
CAAATTAGGAATAAGTAACTTTACGAACCGTGAGATATACTGAAAACAAAGGAACATAATATGATACTTTCTTCCTATTAGACTTTAATTAATTTAATGCAATACTTTCTTCTACACCGCGACGTCTCAGAATGCACTTACCAGAATATTGGACCATATAAAAAGAGCATTTGTATATAAGTAATAAGTAATTATTTACCAGCATTATAATATCTGTCATCTCGTACAGTTGGTATTATACATAAACTGTTGCTACGAATGTAAATCAACGAACATTGAGAATAGCAACTTGCAATATTGCTGACAAATGTCTCACCTGTAAGACTGGCCCAGGTTACGTTATGCAGATTGAAATCGTGTAGCGTTTAGCATGTATGGCGATTTTTGCAACCAAATTGCAATACAATGGTAGAATTGATGTCTTGAAGCCAGGTGTCATACTTTTTTTTCTTACTTCGTCTTTGTCCTAATGCATGGTGAAGACCGCTGAAAATGAATTTTTTTCCATGACCATTTTCATAGAATGCTAATTGAAAAAAATCGATTCTTTAAAACAAAACAGAAAGAGCGGCTAAAAAATACCTTGTGCATTGAACTGTTGTCATTTCCTTATCAGGACCAGATTTTGTTGTCACCTCGGAGCATTTTCTTTATTAGGAAAATCGTGGAAAACCTTTACACAATTGCAAGCTGAAAGTATAGACCCGAGATTCAAGAGTGGATTTGTAAAAAGTATTAATTAACTGCTTCTAAAATAATTTTTTAAACGCTTAGCAGTATTTTTTTTAAATAATTTGTATATGTCTTGTGAAATACAAGTGAAGAAGAAGTAAGCTCGGAAGAATTTATCAGGTTTGAACAATCATTCTAAAACATATCTATAAGACTTGAATCACATTATATTGTAAAGCTCATTACATTTTGGGTTGTTTCCAATCCCTGATAAGACATGCTCAATTAGCTCCACCTCATGATTTATTTGTTCTGACTTTTTTAATGTCTGCAGAAACAAAAATGCAGCGGATGAAAACACTGTTGGGGGTTACTGAACCATGCCATGGAGAGTATGAATGTACAACATGCAATCGATTTTGGCAAAGCTGCCGTGCCTGGAAAGATTTTGGTCAAAAATGCAAGAGCTGTGCCAAATTAATTCAAGCCTCGAAACTTGAACAGCTTTTCCCCTACTGTTGCACTTCTTGTGGATGTCAATGGGAAGACAAAATGAAGGAGTGTAATAAATGCCTGAAATGTGGGTCCACTGCAAAAATGTTCATGTTTGCCTTCGATCGTCGTCAATTTATTGAAGCAAAGAAATTGCAAAGCAATGATGACGAAGCTCAGGCTGATGATCATAAAAAAGAGCTCTGTGAACGTTGTCAGGCCAGCCCAACAAAAGACTGCAGTAAGGTAAACGATCAAAGTTCAGTTTTCCATTCCAAAGCTACAATTTGGGGGTCGTACATAAAAAGAGTATGTGCATACAATAGCACAGATTAATTTTTATCACTTTTTGAACGAAGGCTAAAAATGCTAAAGAAGAAAGGAACAGTGTACAAAACAAGGTACATCAGGAGAAAACTTCAAAATCTTCACAGGGAACAGAAATAGGGCAAGCGAAGCAGCCTTCTCATTCCCCTCCCGGTTCCTCTGGGGACGAGCGAAAAAGCTCATCAGAAGCCACAGTTACTAAAATCTACGAACCTCCAAACTGGACCTTGCCTAGCTCAGATGAAGATAGCTCGTCTCCAGATTCACAAGGAAAATTTTCATCGGAAGGTAGCCCAGGGAATCCTGAAACATCCTTTGATAGTGGCGAGTTTTATAAGGTGGATGTGGATACAGGCCACACTAACAACAAGAAATCAAGTACAAAACCTGCACAAGACTGGAACTTTCAGGAGGTTGTCCCAGGAGAAGCTTGTAACAGCTGCACGCTAACAACCGCAACCTGCCAAGTTTACCAACGGAAAAATTCCATCCATGCTTTGCCATTAGGAGGTAAAATTCTATCTTGAGTATCTCACCGAGATTTACCTGAAATTTTCTCAGAACTCTAGTTTCGGTCGCATTAATTATGTATATTATTTCCGGTTGCTTGTTTAGATACACCTCTTTCCCCTGATGATTGCATGACGAGTGCGACTCCGGTCAGACAAGATGAAGAACAAAATGGAGGTTCAACGGAATACTGTAACTTAATGTGATCTTGTAAAGAAGACAAGTAGTGTGATAGTAATGGGTCTAAAGAAAAATGTGTTTTAATAGTTCTTAACGTTTTCGATTTGTATAACTTATTAGCTACAGCATATTACACCTATTTTTCCTAGACTAGAATTTTAATTTACGCAATATATAGAACTCTAAGTAAGTCTATAATTGCATAGCTTTTTAATGCTAACAAATAACCAGTCACTTTGGAGGAAGTAACATAAGTCAAAAATTGTTTGTAGTGAATTTGTTTTTACGTTCCATTGAACAATATTATTTATGCATTAGTAGTAAGCAATAGTGATATTTGATTGTATGTTCGCCCAATACTTTCCCTCCTCATTTATAATCGTCGCTCTGTAAACAAGATAATAAAATAATTTTGATTTCAACAACAGTTGAATATTATAGTCACCATAGTTTAAATACGGAATATTTAACGGAATTTTATCTGGCCAGGCTCCCTGAATACTTACTGAAAAACGATCAATCCCACGTAGTCTCCATCAGGCCACCATCGAACAGTTTCACTTGGATTACCATTTGCATGAATAATGATGGCATTCTAAAATTATGATTAATTTTTCTAAATAAAAGCCATTTGTCAACCATCAACATGAGGCACAATTATTAACTATTATATCTATACTTGGACTCACTCTGTCGAGATAATTGCAACAGACCAAGTGAGTATTCTCGGCAGGCACGAATCTTCCAACAAGTCGGCCAAATTCTTGTGTAAGAAAGTTGATACTTCGGGCGGCCATGTATATAGTTTTTATGTGTTGGTCTTTTCCTATGGACTCAACTGTCACTGCAAAAATAATTCCAGTCTTATTTCAATAGTTACTGTGCTGTGAGTGAAAACGCAAGTACCATTGATATAATTTGACAGCTTGAACTGCAGCGTTTTGATAATGAATGTTTCTGAAGTTTCTGGTGTGGTGGTCAAGTTCCCTGGGAGTAATTGTGCGCACCATTTTGGAGTCTGAACTTGGGGGCTCCTAAGATTGCGGTTATAGTATTTTGGAAGATCTCTATAAGGTATACAACCTTCTGGAGTATGAAACTGCTCGTCTACTTCAGGATTTGTTTCGTTGACAGAACAAAATGTTAATTTTAGAAAGGAAATGAAATACACTGTTAACCAAGAATCGCTAGTCATTGTGGCAGCTGTTCGTGAACAATACTAGACGACCTTCGAGCAACAACGACAAAGTTTGGCATGAACCATGCAGAGATAAAATTCTAAGTCATTAATCAAAATGAATGCCAATAAAGGAATTAAGAAGAGAAATGTTCGCAAACTGCCACAATGGCAATGAAATGTTTAACATTTAATAGCATTGTTTTCATCATTAGGGTTTGAAAAGTAACACAATAAAAACCTGGAGTTGATAGCGATAAAAACAATATATTTATGAAAAAACTAATCTGATAAATCTAAATCTACAAGTTCATCCTCTGCATCATTAAGACCGATGTCCAAATTTGCGGATTTTTTGGGTTTCTTTTTCTTGAGTGCTTTGTCTTTCAATTTCTTTTTGCTTTTTTTCGCGGGCATTTCTTCTTCTTCGTCGTCGTCTACAACTTCTGCTTTCTTTCGCTTCTTCGTCTTGTCTTTACTCTTTTTGGGTTTCTCTTCCTCCTCGTCTTCCTCTAGTTTAGTTTGAAAATCATCGTCATCATCCGAGCCAGCAAACAAGGGTCCCCCGGATTCTTCCATAGTCCGATTCTGTTTTGTTTTCTTCTTCATGTTAGTCAACCTTGGTACGAGTTTTTCTTCCTTAGTCTCTTTCGATTTACTTCGCAATTTTGCTTCTACCCGCTTATTGATTTTCAAGTATCCTTCCGCAAATTTAATGAGCGGCGGTGGTGAGGCTGCAGTCTCCATTTGTACCCGCAAAATCTGCTGAGTTTTTGGGTCAGAAAGCGACACTTGTCCATTTTCTAATGCTTTATCTCTAAATCTCTTAACAAAGTTGCTGTTTTCTTCAATCTATAAGATGAGAGAGGCAGTTAAATATAAATTGGAAATAACAAAACTATTGACTAATGCAAACAAATATACCCTTTCCAAGTGTTGCAATACACAATTTACCTTATCAATCAAACTCTTAAACTTTTTGGAAACCTCTGGATTTTTGCACTGCTTCTTTAGGAAAGATTTCAACTGCATTACAGTAGGACAAACCACTTCAGGAAAAGCTAATTCGGTAGCAACGGCAGCGCAGGCAGTCAGTATGCACTCAAAAGCATTTTCAGATATCGACTTAACGAAGCCACTCTCTGCAGCATCGGCTTTCAAACAACATGTGAAGTCCAAAGAGCGTACTGAAAACTTCGATACTGATTTTGCGCTGAAGTCAGTTTGCAGAAGAGCCTAAAGATGTAGAAGTATATAAATACCAAACAATCTTGACATTGGCTGCTCTTAATTCATCATCTATTAACTAGAATATACAAGACAAAAATCATCCACTGATAAATTTCATTATTTATATTTATCATACCTCCATTACTGTTGGGAGCACAGGTATAAATGTTTTCGTTTTGTCTTGCAATTTTATAAGCATCTTTACAATATGAAATCTAAGTGGAATAAACTTCTTCGAAGGCACCAATTTGATTGTTCCTAAACAAACCTGTCAGTGGCACACAAGAAAATGAATTTTTACAAGCCAAAAATTACACATCATAATTAGCGAGATGTATTTTACACCTAAGTACTCGCAATAAAGAAATTATGAAGGGAAGGTTGTCACTTCACCTACCTGCACAACAGGATATATTAATAATTTAAGATTTCCATCTCCAAGCGCAGCGGCCTGTGCTAATAGGTCAACCCATAAATGCACGGAATGCACAAACTGCCATGAGTAAACAATTCGGGAAGCTTCAGTCTTGGACTGATTTGCCTGTGCTCCACCGCCTGTTCCAGCTGTTACAGCATTTCTCAAATGTATCGCTAGTTGTCTAATGAATGGAAAGGCAATGGTGTAGGCCGCGGGTGTATCCAAAAGGTATATTTCCACCAAGCAGTTCCTCATAAAATTTATACTTGGCCAACTGTTCACTGATGTGAACTTGCTATTCGCTACGTAGGATATATACATTTGCTGGAAACCAAAATAAAATCCTCCTTTTCAATATCATGTGTCTGTAAATGATTTTAGTTACTACTGACAAAAGATGCAACTTTATGGAAAACGATAAGAAAAGCGAAATAAAATTATTACTCATTCACCTTCATAAACCTCTCAAGGTAAATCTCTTTGCTGTAGTTAGCCATACGGATCAGAGTCAAAAAGGATAGGACCCGGCAGGAATCTTCACCTTGCGACCATATGTTAATTAAAACACGAGACAGCTTGAAACTCTTGGATCCCATTAAAGCCCAAAACCCACTCATTTTCTGGCAATGACGCAAAACTGATGAAATGGCATCCGCGTTTCCCATTGATTTTAAAAACTATAATAATTCATTACAATCGTTAAATCGTTTCTCCCACACTTAAACCAAATAAACATACCCAAAACCATTTTGCTACATACACTTAATGGTAAAACTCACAGCAATTAACGCAGTTATATAAGAACCAATCTTTGGCCTAAGTTTCTGCCACCTAGACTTATTCTTATCCTTCATTTCAAAAGGTCGTGAATCAAATAAATTCTCAGCCGTTGCAGTGTTGTTACTCGCACAAATAAACCGAGCACAGAACCCTCGCAAATTACGAATGCACAGCCGGATCAACGCATTGAAATTCGTCGACCCTTCCACTTTCCATTTTTGTCCTGCAGCATCCTTTCCTTTCAGTATAGTTTCAACAGCGCTTTCAAATGCTTCAATCACATTTATAAGCACTCCTAAATCCCTGCAAAACACAAAAATTGCTAAATAAAAACTGTAAAATAATTATAACCGCCACAAAATAATCCGCAGAACAACTTCCACATTCTTCTTCACCCCTTTAAACTTACTTGGTCCTACTAAGCTTAGATTCCCATTCCGCAATTACGTGCAAATTTACTACCCGCTTCTTCAGAGTTGATTCCACAATCCCTTTATGCTCCTCGGACTCTTCATCGACCTGCTCTTCTTCCGCTTCCGAATCAGACGCAACCTGCAAATTCACCACAACCATAAACAATTGTTTTATCGTACCTCGATCCACACATCCAATCTCCATCTAACCTTAAAAACATGAAAAATCTCTCCTTCAAAAGAAACCTGAAATTTAAATTTTCATCCGAAACCTTTGCCAAATAT
>JAQFXU010004298.1:0-13885 GCA_034693705.1 Spatulosminthurus flaviceps | reverse complement strand
CCGTTTCCTCTCGTCTTATACTAAAATCGTCTCCAATTATTTTTAACCGTGTGATTTTTCCTTGGGTTTAAAAAAAATCTTTCCCTATCATGTTTTTTTATACTTTATTTTTTTTATCCAATTTGGGCAAAATTTTTCCAAAATTTTTCCAAACATTTCCCAAATATTTTCCAAAAAAGTTGTCAAAAATTTCCCAAAAGAATTTTCCAAAAATTTCCGACAAAAAAATTTTCTCATGAAAATGTTTTAAAGAATTTTTGAAAAAACGTTGAAATTGAAATTGAAAAAAATTTAGCCCCATTTGACCCTGATTTGCCGGAATTGGATATACTTGTTTTTTATAATTTAATTTTTGGTGTTTTTAATATTTTCATTTTTATAAGTTGTACATTTTTGGTTTATATTTTTATGGGAATTTTTCTCTCAAAATTATTGTTTTATGATTTTTTGGTCAGTTTGAATTTTGTTTTATTTCTGCCTTTTGAGTGTGGGTTTTTTAAAATTTCCGTTTCCATTTCAAAAGTTTTTAGTCCCGGAAACTCAAGCGAAATTTAGCACTCAGAGAGGAAATTTCATTGTATGGTGTGAGAAAAACGCGTGTACATTTAATTAGTTTAGAGATTTTAGTTTTGGGGGTACGGTTTTTTTTGTACTGTAGAAAACCTATATGAAAGTTAATTTGAAGCTTTTTGAAAAAAAAATTGCCAGCATTTTGAGCAAAGAGTTGTTGAAAGAAAAAGGAAATGAAGGAAATAATTTGATGAAGAAAAAAAAATCCGAGGAAATTATTTTCTCATTTTAGGGGAAAGGAGACGTAAATAGGAAATTGTTGAAATTTTTTAATTTGATTATGGAGTACAAAAGAGGGAGAGAGAGGTGAAGGCTTTTTATCCTCCCTTTTTTCACGAAAAGAGAAATTAATTTTCCCGGTGGACGAGAGATTTTTTATTGCTTTAATTTTCTCGGGACGTATTTCATATGGTTGACAGAGATGAGAGTACCTTGTTTCACATTCATCAACAGCTTTCATTTAATTAATAAACCAGAGTTTTTTTTTACTTTGTCAAATTTTTTCCTTCCTCTGCCATTTTTTGTGGTAACTTCAACTAACCACATTAACTTGTTGACAGGACAGAGAAAAGAAGGCTTTTAGAGAGGAGTGACAACTTTCCATGTTTTTCTTTTACTTCCACAATATAATTTTATATTTGAAAAAAATGGCCTCTCTGTCTTGGTTTTTTACTTGGTTGTAGAATAAATTTGTATTTTTTAACATTAATTTGTTTCTCAAGCCGCTCACCACAATTTGCCTCCATTTTAATTGATGTAACCAAAAACCATTCAAGGAAAACTTATTTGGCTTGAACTGTTGCAAATGAGTCTCATGAATTTCTCTCAGGTCTCAATATTTGGGAAAACTCTTCAACCTCAAATCTTTAAACAAGAGTCCTAATACCCCGATTTTTATAAACATGCCCATTGGAAAACTCTGCCTTTACTGTTCCAAGCTTGAGGATTTTCCCAATTTGTTGAATTTTTTACCCTTTCGTCCCATCAGTTTTCAAGTATGACGGGAAAGCTTAGCAATCTTCTCAATATTTTGACAGTTTATATTTTTTCCAAAATTGACCAAGTTTTGCGGGAAAATTTGAGCATTTTACCCAAAATTGAGCAAGCTTCCCCGGAAAATATTTTCATTTTATCTAGAATTTGAACAATTTAACAAACAAAATTTTACCGATTTTCCCAAAATTTGGTCAGTTCCCCAAAAATTTCCCCTCAATTCACCCCAAATTTGATCAATTTCCCAACAATTTTCACCATTCCATCCAACATTTTTACCAATTTCCCAACAATTTTCACCAATCCACCCAACAATTTTCCCCGATTTCCCCAAAATTTGATCAATTACCCAACAATTCCCACCAATTTACCCAAAATCCCATCAATTCATGCCCAAATTTGACCAATATACTCAAAATTCCATCAATACCTCAACAATTTTCCCCAATCCACCCAAAATTCCATCAATTCCTCAACAATTTCCCCCAATCCACCCAAAATTCCATCAATTCCTCAACAATTTCCCCCAATCCACCCAAAATTCCATCAATTCAACAAGGAAAATTTACCAATCCACCCAAAATTTGAAAGACCCCCTCCCCCAATTAATTTCCCCTCCTCCCCCCCCCTATTGTAAATAATTTCAATTGAGGAGCAAATACAGTCCAACCTTATTGAGTTTGAGATTCATCAGCTTCAAATGATAACAGAGAGTAGAATAATTGTCTAGACTTTAAGGGTTTTTCTTCCAATAACCATTCAAAAATCTCAAATGTAGAGGAGATGACTAAAAAAAATCAAAAACACACTCCTACCCCATTTTTAAGCACAACACCCGAGACTAAAATATTGTGAAATTTTGTTGATCCTCTGCAGGTACTCTCCATTAGCAGGTGATCTGCTGGCAAATACAGTCATTCCGGGAAACGCAATGAACGGAGCGGGTTGGTGCATTTTCGTGTATAATCTCGCACCCGAGACGGAGGAGAATGTCCTTTGGCAACTGTTCGGCCCGTTTGGGGCGGTCCAGAGCGTCAAGGTGATCCGAGACCTTCAGACGAACAAATGTAAAGGCTTTGGCTTCGTCACCATGACCAACTACGATGAGGCCGTGGTAGCTATCCAGTCACTTAATGGCTACACCCTGGGCAACAGAGTTCTTCAAGTTTCATTCAAGACCAACAAGACAAAAACCGCATAATTTTTTTCACAACCACCAACCAAAACCACACATTTAAAAAAAATAATATACACAACACAAAAGAAGAACAAGAGAAAATGAAAAAAATTCATTTTTTTTGTCTCCTCTTCAAAAAAAACAAACCTCAGATGAAAGAAAAAAATTTTAAAATTAATACTATAACTACTCTTGCTAAAAAAAATACTATTTCAAGGTTTTTTCATGATCATGAGAATTTTGGGAGGGACAAAAAAAACCTCGGAAAAAAAGTAAGACTCAAAATGGTATAATATTTAAAAAAGAAAATCCAGTTTTAAAAGAAAATAATAATAAAATAAATATCTATTTAAAAACATTGTCTATTCAGAGGAAAAAAGGAAATCAGAGACACAAACACACATACACACACACACAGAAACACACACACACACACATTCACATTTACAGCTGACGAACAAAAGATTAACCTGAAAAAATGTTGTATTTATAATAAGCAGAAGGTAAAAAAAAATATATAGATAAAAATATATATTGAGCCATCAGAACATTCTATACTAAGCAAAGAATAAGAAGATGATGATGATGATGAAGAAGAAGAAAAAAATGGAGAAAGCAGGAAAATATTGTTATGATCAAACTCATTCCCAGTGTATTTTTATTAGTTCTCTCTCTCTTTAACTTTTCGCAAAAAAAGTCCACTTTCCCTCAAAAAAAAAAATTCTAATTCTTCCACAAACGAAAAAAAAACATTGAAAGTTTAAAAATTTTTACCTTTCCTCGTCAATCCCTCACCACTTTCTTCCATCTCTCTACTTTTTTTCTCCGAAGGATTTTTTTCATAGGAATTGAAAATTTTCATCATTTTCCTCCTCCCATGATTTTCTTTTACTAGCTAAACTTTTTTCAGAAAATTTTCTCATCTCAAACGTCATGGAACATTCCAGTATTTCCCAACCCAACTTTTCTCAATTTAATAATAATTTCATTGTAATAGCTTTTTTAAGGAAGATGGTTCAAAAAAATTTTCAGTCTCCCATTTTCTCCTATTATGGAACAAGTAAAAATGGTGCTGTGGCCTTTTCATTATATATTATATATCAAGAAAAACCCGTTCAAAAATTAATATTTTCCAGAAATTATCATTAAAGGTTGGGAGAAAATTGGGGAAAAACGTTTTTTTTTTACATTGCATTGGCAAAATTATTTACCAAGCTCATTTGGAAATTATTATTGGGGAATGTTTTTCCAAATTTCCAAGGAGGAGAGCTTTGAAAATTGCTTTGAAATTTTATGGGCTTGGAAGATTTTGAAGAAATTTTTCCCGGAAAAATTTATTCCAATCAAAACACATATTATTGGAAAATTCATGGTTTCCCCTTATTTCAAGAATTGAATTTTTATTATGTTTTTAGGGGGAAAACACAACAAATTTTGTTTTGTTAGAAATTCATTGGGAAAAATTTCCCCTTATAATTTGTTCAAAAATCCCGGAAATTTCCCAAAATTTGACAATTTTTTTACCCCTGAAAATTTGATGAAAAAATTGGAAAATCCGAGAAGGAAAGAATGGGAAGGATGGAAGTAGGAGGAAATCAAGTACGAGGGGGAAGAAATCAATGGGGTTGAAGAAAATCAAAGGGAAAAGGGAAGATCCTTGTGGACTTGAAAAGGTAGCACATGAAAAACACCATTTTTGGAAAGTTTTAACAAAATTTGTTGTAGTGAAAATGGAGGTTATAAAATATAATATATATACAAGTTTTAATCATAATGATAATTTAATTGTAATACTAATAATAATAATAATAATAATAATAGTAATAATAATAATAACAATAATAAAAACAACAACAACAAGAACAACAACCAACGAGAGAAAATATGAGAATATTTATACAAAAATTTTTACATAATAATAATGCTCCTCCATACTAAAAACTGTAGTAGTAATAATAATAACTATTATCTATTATTATAATAATTACGAATCAAATTTTTAGTCAATAACATGATTTAATCACGAAAGAAAGAAAAAGTCAGGAGGAGAGATGGGATTTCTCAAAAAAGCATGAATGTGCTCATTGTTATTGTTCTTCTTAAAAATTATCGTTGAATAATATAAATATTATTCCAAGGAAAAATGGTCTTTCCCACGGAATTTCCAACCTACTATAATTTATCCTTAAATAATAAGTTATTCTGTGGAAATCAAATCACCATGTGTAAAGTAGTTGCAAAAAAAACTCAATTTAACTCTTAAAAATGTACCATGAAATTTTTTTCAAAACCCCCCTAAATTTTACTAAGGACTTATTAATTATTACATTATGGTTCACTATAAAATTTGGATGTGCTTAAAATTTTAGGGGTGGGAAAATTTTATGGAAGCTAATTTCCTTGGAAACACACACAAAATTGACTCCGTGGGGACAAATTGCCATTCATATCTTTATAAATGTGTACTTGTATCAAAAAAATGGTGTCATTACAAAAGATTATATTGAGGAAATATTTCACAACGGTTAGAGTTATAGGATTTTTTCCTGTAGAAAACAAAATTTTTGGGAGGAAATCTGAAAAAAAGTACTTGCCTTGAGGAATTATTATGAAGAAGGGAAATTTTTTTTGGAAATTGTACAATATATAAATGGTATGGAAAAATTAATTGGAAATAAATTTCAAGGTTCTTATAGGCTAAAAAAATAAATAATAACTGCAAAAAATGGATTTTTTGAGTGAGAAATTTTTAACATTTAAACCAAAAATTTTACCATGGGCAGAAAACATTTACCAAAGAGAAAATCCTTAGAAAAAACACATTTTTGTTGGCAAGAAATTTTTTTCAAAGTTTTACTCAGCCACAATATTACGTATATAGTTATCTGTACCCCACCCTTTTAAAAATCGTAGAACCCATTCAAAAAACCCCTAATATCAAGATTTAGGTAAAAAAAAATAGGGTAAAAAATCTATTTAAAATATCCACTACATGTGTTAAAGGAAATCAAAGGCCGTCAAGATAAACCATTAACTGTTAGGGAAAAAATAAAACATTTTAATATGAAAACATGATCTACGGACTACATTAATATATGTATTACCATATAAACTATATATATATATATATAGGCAATTATATAGGAACAAGTAAAATAAAGGAGTAAATGGGAAATTGTCAAAACCAAAAATTTATATGAAATTATTATATAGATCTAATTCTAAGAAAAACAATAGATTTAAACTACTACATTTATTACAAAAACAACCAGACCCATACACACACCCACGAAAAACACACCCACACATAAAAATACACACAAAAAATCAAAGCATAAAAGGCATTAGAATTCTCAATCCAAATGGTCAAGCAACTCCATCAAATTTCTCCCCTAAAATATTTTTTCTCCCCCAATTTTGCCACCCCTAATTATAACTCACCCTCAAATTATACACCCCCACCCCCCCCCCTCCTTCCTCATCATTAACTTTCATTTTCTCATATCTTCAACGAACCAACAAGAAGAATCCCCTAAGAAATTATACCTCCATCAAAATTTCCTTTAAAAAACATTTTCTATACGGAAATATTATTTTTTTGAGAGGGAAAATTTTTTGGTGAGGGACCACAACTTTCAGAAAACAAAAATAACCAGTCCATTTATCTCCTACATTATTAGAACAGTGGAAAATAGTACATTTTTAAGCATCTAAGATATGAGAATTTCTCCATACTTATGGTCCTTAAAAAATATCAAGCCAAAAAAAATCAAAACCAAAATGTTTCAAAAACAACAACAGTTTTTTTCGTACCAGTTCCCTCACCAATTGAAAAAATCTCTTTCCACAAAAATTCTTCTCAAAATCCGAGATTTTCTACTAATTACTCTCGTACATTCATTTTCTCATTTCCCACAAAATCCCTCCCCCCCCCCCAACATTTAAACCCATTATAGTAGAATTTTCCCTCAATACACATAATATTAGCTATAGAAAAAAACCATATAATATAATATAATATTATAATATTACAAATAAAAGTTAACGAGCAGACATTTTTTTAGCATGTGAAATGAAGTAATCGGTCTAATAACTCTATCTTGATACGAGATATAGAAACAACAACAACAACAACAACATGAAATTAATTAAATCAAAAAAATACTTACGAACTGACTATTTACAATTTGGATAACCCCAAGAAGAAAATAAAACCATGATATTTCTCACTAATTATATAATAATTATAGATAGAAATTTTTAGCTATGCTACAAAAATCCAAAGGTTTTAGGCATATGAGAGAAAGAGAGAAAGAGTTATGAATGTGCAATTGTTAAAAAAAAAGAATGGGCTACATATATACTCCTTTATATACATATAGGTTATATAACATTCCCTATATATATAAAAAAAAATTATAAGAGTAGAACAGAAATTACTGGGGGAGGAATTAATTAGAAGGAGAAAAATCTATATGATTATATACAAAAAGTTGTACACTATACAATGAATATTTATTCTGTGAGGCGAACTATAAATGGGACAACAAAATTACATTCTAAATTAGCCATACAAAAACAAAAGTTATAGGGGATTTTTGCAACTGCACTACTACTACTACTACTACTACTACTATTACTATATATGTAAGAACAGCTGATACTATATAATTATATATACATGTATAAAACAATAGGGAAGATATTTGCTAAAAAAATGAATTTTTTAGATATGCATAATACTATACATAATACATACATATATATATATAGTGTTCGTTAACTATGATATACATATTACATACATATACATATATAGGGGGAAAAAAGTGTAGTTATTCTGTGGAGACGTACCATATAATAGGAAATCCATGTCAATTGTTGAACTTTTGGGAAAGCTATTTTTTCAAAGCTCTATAATGAAAATGAGAGAGAGAGAGAGAAAGAGAAAAATGAGGATGAAAGCAACAAAATAACTTAAAAAAAGGATGACGAAAAACTTAACAGTTACTATATAACTTGCTATATATATGAATATATAAATATATATATATATACATAGATAATTAGAAAAATTACACACACACACACACTCATTGCTCCCCATTATTATACATAAATTATTAGCTTGGATTTTCAACCTCCGTTTTTATCCCACTTTTCTTATACTCTCCCATGCATTTACATATGCCACGTTTATATCCATGTATATGTTTTTCCATGTTGAGTTATATGTTGGGAAAAATTTCTTTCAAAATTAACCCTTTTTCCCGCCAAAAAAACTTAAAACCTATAGTTTCTCCACATAAAGAAAAGCGTCAAAATTAATTACAGTATAAGAAACTTTTTTTTTTTTTTTTTTAATTTTTTTCATTTGGCAACAAAACTTACAAAAATCTGGAGCAACATGAAAAAAATTCAATTTCCTCCAAATTTTTGCCAACTTTCAATCTGAGAAATAAAATAAATAAATTTACTTTTAAAAAAATTTATATAATATATACATGTAAATGCAAATCCTCAAAGTTTGTTCCAAATGGCTGAGTTTTCTGTGCGCTGCTTATACTTAAAAAAAAACTACAAATCTCCATCTCTGCTATACACACATAGTAAAGTTAAAATTATTAAGACTTAACAACGATTTATATGGGAGAGATGATTTGGTACTATAGGAAAAGATCTGAAATGTAGAGAGAGAGATTGTAAAAAAGAGAAGACGATATATTTGCCTGGGATCCTGGAAGAAAAAACAAGTTTGATTATCAAAAAAAAAGTACTATCTATTATTAATATGTGTATATATATATATATATTATATAAATATATATATATATATAAAATATAGCGACGACCGTTTTTTCAAAAGGGAAAAAAATATCATGATTATTATTATTATTGTAATTATTATACGGATATAATATGAAGTTTATAAAAATATAGTGAGAAATGAGAGAGAGAGAGAGAGAGAGAGAGAGAGAGAGAAAGAAAAAAATCAAATAGGGATAAAAAATTGAGAGAAAGAAGAAAATAAAAATTGATAAAATTGATACATGAAAATTGACTTTTCCATGTTGTCGTATAATAAATGTAATGATGGGTAAGAGGCTGTAGTGTGGTTATATATTATGACAATTGATATATATATATATTACTATACAAAGACGGCATATTATTATGCATTATTATTATTAAATGTAGGAATATTTTATCCAAGACATGTAATATTACTAAGTTTATATGACATTTTATCTCTCATATATACACACATTATTACATTTACATTACATTATACATTGAATAGTAATAATATATGCTGACACAGGCGAAATATTTCCAGTTTACATTGTATTATTATTATTATTATTATTATTGTTATTATTACTATTATTATTACCACAGAACATATTAATGTATGTGCATTGTATTTGAATTGTATACTGGATTAAAGATATCTTGTACTATTACTCTCTCTCTATAGTTTAATATCTGTGAGAATATATAGGAAAGAAAAAAGAGTATCCAACAGCAGTTTTTTGTCAAGTGTAAATTCCACGGCATATTTTATTATTAAAAAAAATATGTAATAATAATTATTCAATTTATTAAATTAATACATTCTTTTTCTCCTATACTTTACTATACCATCCTCCAAAGAAGAAGAAAAAAGTTTTCTCACTCCAGCTATCTCACACATATACAGAATTATTAGTAACTAACTATGAACCAAATACCATTTTTGAGACAAAAAGAACAAAATTGTGCTCTCACATTAACACACACACACACACACACACAAACACACCCACACCCACACCCATACACACAGAGTCACAGAAATTTCAAAAAAAAACACATGTGCAAATAAGAATTCCGAGGAGAAAAAAGGGATGATGAGGAAGACATGAAAATGAACATGGAGGACTTTATTCATTACTAGTCTGTATATGAATTAATTATTAATAACACTATAATTATAACCATTAGTTTTGCTGTGTACAATTAATTAATTAATTAATTAATTAATTATAATTATAATTATGTGTATTGTAACTCTTAACTTATTATTATTCCTTATACATTATTAACACTTAAAGTTCCAAATAACCCTCTCATTCTCCGACTAATTCTCACTCATATAGAAAAGTCCCTTTGGATGGATATTTAAAAAAAACGAAGGGAAATGCATTGAGTTTTGGTGACATACTCCCCCCCCCTCCTTCCCCGAAATATCACCCCCACCCCAATTACCAGGGATTTTGAAGGGAGGCAGTTACTCCCATTCTTAATCAAAGGAGTATAACTAAAATCCGCGCAGGGAAGAGAAAAGGTGCCAAATTTAAAAAGGCACTCCACTTATTGGCCAACCCCCCAAGAAATGTTGGATTAGGGACTAAACTGACTTGGTACTCCCCCCCCCTACCCACCCCTCAATCCCGACACAGAGGCTAGAATTTCAAGGATACAGAAATAAAAAGGATGGGGAATATTATTGATTGGAGGAATCGGGGACAATGTAATGTAATAATGGGGCTCTTTGAGGCTGCGAGTGTTCTTGCTGCCAGAAAGTGGATGTTGCGGAGGTCTTTTTTACGTAAAACCTATATTACAAACGCCCAAAGTTTTATATACAAAACCATATTATGTTACTATACGGATGGTAGCAGAGATAAGCCCATTGAATTGAGTTAATCGGGGACGAAGGAGAGGCTTGCTTAGTTGAGGAATTCAGCAGGGGAGGTATGTTTTAAAATGTAAAGGAAAGGTGTTTATATGTAGGACGGGGGAGGGGGGGGGGGTAGATTTGAAATCCAGGGGTGAGGATGAGTTGGACGAATGAAGGGAAATCTGGGCTTTTGGGTTGAATGAACATCTTATGAATGACTTAAATTATTCTCTATTACACTATCTATTATAAAAAAAGGTATATAAAAAATCCGCAATGATTCATATATAAATGTGTTTAGTACAGTGAGTTCTCTATGGTATAACCCTACACATTATTACGTCTCTCTTAATTATTAATTATTGTATTTAACTAAGTAATAACTTATCATGTGTAGTACTTATATTCAATATTATATATATTATCTCTACTACTTTACTTAAAAGAACCCATAATAATTAATTATATTTATATAGCTGCAATGTTGTGTATGTGTGATGACTTTTTCGACGTTTTTCTCTATAAACGGTAAAAAAAAAACTTGCTAAATAATTAATTCTAATCGGTGTATGACTTGTATTTCTCTATTTACAACAACAAGAACAACTTTATAAAAAGAACAACGTGCTTCTGGAACTACCATCTACAATACATAAAAACACATTACATCCATGAATATTAATATATATGTTATATACCATATGAAGAAAATATCTAGTACTCAAAAGAAAAAACAGACAGCCACAAAAAAAAGCTATTAAAAAACACATCTCATTGTGAGGCACTCCTCCCCCCAAATCCTTACCCACCCAATTTAAACGGGCCTATTTCACAAACATACACCCCCCTTTTTTTAACCTGAGAAGGGGGTGCTATTTCATCCTAAATTTTTTTTAAATATTTGAATATATAATATAGTTGATCATTTATAGAAAATAATTTGGCGTTCCATTTTTAATAATCGTGGTACCCCAACTACCCCCCCCCCATCCCGCAATTATCTTCCAGGACTTTATAATATAGTAATATCCACCATATTTAGAATAAAATTGTGAATTTTTATAGGAATCATCACATGAGAAACATTGTAGGGAGTAAAAATAATGTGAATACAAACAAATTGGGATGGGAGGAAATGATGAGGTGGGTGCCTCCATGATAACTTTTCATCATTAAAGTTGTGTTATTATTAAAAAGAAGAATATATTGAAAAAAATACATGGGAAAAAGTTGCAAAGGATTCCAGAGTTGTGTAGTTTTTAAAAAAAAAAAAGAATTTGAGTGTCTCACAATATATATTCTACAATTTTACATTATTCTCTATAGTAAGTATAACTACACATTAACAATTATTCTATGTATGATTATATATTATTGATGGGGCTGGGGAAAAGTTTATTAATCTCCCCATTTTTTTTTTGCAAAAATACCAAATCATTTGCAAAAATCACCAAATCACACTTGAGGGAAATCATTCCTTCCTCGAAAACATTACTTGGCTTTGACATATATAGTTTTGCGAGAGTTTTAAAAAAAAGCATATGGAAGTGAATATGAAAGGAGAAAGTGTATTTGAGACAAAAATAAAGCTTGAGCCAACCCCAGATTAATTACAATTTGTATTTTAAAAAAAAATATACATTATTATTATATAGTCTCTCATATATACTAAATTTTGAAGAACATTTTAAATTTAGACGAAGGAAGAAAAACTTAACCCACTTTTAAAACAAGGAGAAAAAAACTAATTTACTATACTTGAAAAGGTAAAAAACTATCTTGAAAGAACAACAACAAAAATGGAAACACAAAAAAAAATGTCAAGGGTCTTGAGGAAAAAATATAAGATTGGAAAAGTTAACATTTTACTAGACTATATTATATATAATATGTTACATGATTATCTCATCTTTACGTACGTAATTTAAAAGTTAAGTTGTAAGAAGAAAGAAACCAATACTACTAAAAATTACCAACAAATGTAACGTTACGTGAATTGTTGCAACCTGGACCTAGTCATTTGGTATGTGTCAGCTTGTTGTTAATTACTGTCTCCGTAAATATTCCTTATACATTTTAGCTAAGTAATTGTGCATATTAAGTACGTACATATTATATATACAAATCATCCCATTATTATTGTTCTTGTGTCCACCAAGTTTTTTCTCATTAGCCGAAATTCAAAAAAAAAAGTTACATTTTCCCGCGGAAAATTTTTTTTTTCGTACAATTTAAATTTTCCCGTTGAAAAAAATAATTTTTGTCAATATTTTTGTTTCCCTTACATACATTAGAAAACTATGCTTTAGAAAAATCATTTAATCATATGAATCATATGTTTCCATATGAGATACATATATATATATGTATATGTATAACAACTATACTTGTACATGTATATACGTAAAGACACGCTGACACACACGTTTTTAATTGCGCACAAGAAGGAAATGGAAATATCGCCCTAAAATAAAACAGACAAAAAAAATAGTATCTGATTTTTCATTTGTCCAACAACCTCTGTATTTCTCCATACATTTTAAATGTATGTTTACAGTGAGGGAATTTGGGTTGTTATTATTCTATACAGGAGTTATTTGTAAAACTGAGTTTTTAACATTTACATGAATGCCATGGTAATTGACAGTTTACGTTGAATTAATACTGGTATTTTGGAATTTTTGGTTTTTTGTGGGTTTTTTCTACATCAATACGTTCATACAAGAGGATTTGTATAAGTTGTATTTTGAGTATAGTCTTAAGTTTTGTTAAGATTCTTTCTTCTTGATTGTATTAATTATTATTATTATTATTAATTTATTATTACAATTTATAGCCTGTATAAGTACTACGACAAGGGATAGTTTTTGATTTGCCGTGTGTTTTTCTCTATAATTATATATATATATAAACAGCTCCTACATACAACAATATATATAAATATATATATTATATATATATATATATATAAATAGATACATATTTATATGGAAATATGTTTTCGTGCATTCCTTTCAATGTCCGCTTAAATACACACGACAAAAATAATTCAACATATATAAGAACAATTTTAAATATTGAGATTAATGATTAATAAATGCATCAAATGCAAAACTTTCTAACCCTCTATAGACTACATCAAAATACTTGTTTCCTCTCGCATTATAATTTTTTTTCATTATATTATTTCTCATCTCAATACCATATATATATAAGGTTTTCCATGTGAAACCACGGATTTATTTTCTCATTATATGTATATTATGGCTGCTTCAGCAATACACATAATATTCTTCATATATGGTTTTTAATACAATGTAGCGTCGCTGGAGAAGCAAAGTGGTCTAATGCACGGATTGCTTAAAAGCAAACTGAAATAACAACAACCATATTTGATGCAAACTAAAATAACCACCATCATATCTGTGAAAATTTACATAAGAAAAGCACGTGGATTTAAGTGACAAAATGAAATAACCACC
>JAQFXU010004297.1:0-13887 GCA_034693705.1 Spatulosminthurus flaviceps | reverse complement strand
AACTTTAAACTTACCTTCCCTTCTCCAATCTCTTTATAACCACAACGACCACTTGAAGGGTAGTTAGGTAGAAGTAACAGAGCAGCCCTTTTTCTCATGTTCACTTCCCTGGACGATTGAAGGTTGAGAGACCTTTAAGTTTTTTTTTTCCTTTTCCTAAAGTTTCCTCACGATTTCCTTAGACTTTTAATCTCTATACACATCGCTTTTTTTTCTGTCTCTCTCTCTCCCTGCTCCTTTAAAACTCACCGGAGATATAGTCCATTGCTGTAGCTTGTGTGTGTGTGTGTGTGTAGAGCTAAAAAAAACGTTTCTCAGTATTATTCATATATACAGGGTTTTGTGTACATAATGAAAATTTAATTTTAACACTCAAGCGTTTTTGAAGGAGCAGATAGGAGTCCCTTTAATCCAAATACTACTACTAAGGTTGGAAATAGCTATGCACTATTTTTCCCATGAGCATAAATTACTATTATTTTTGTGTACATATACAATTTATGTGTAGAGTGTGCGTATAAATACGTACACTGCGTGTAGGTCCCTACTGTTGTGGAAAGGTGTCCTGGACAAAGACAGGGCTCATGTCTAGGGCATGGGGTAGCATCAGAGAGTGACTGCAGGTGAACTCTGTTATCCCACAAAGGCGACCCTTGACTAACCTCTCGTATATGTTTAACATCATCCCTCTAACTTTATCTCATCTCCTACATCTCTCATGTATAAGACTTCCCTTGTTTTTTTCTATAACATTTTGGCTTATAACATATGGATACTACGAGTACAAACTTGTGCATATGTTTACCTACAGGTTGTGTCACGTGGTAGTTAGTCACCTTTAACTTTTCTTATTTAAAGGTTCCCTTCCTTACAAGTAAGTACAGCTCATATGTAGCTTTTGAACAGTGAACAGAAACGGGATGAAATGTTAAGTAATGCTAGGGAAATAGCAAGAAAGTGGGCTCCTTTGCATAATGAACTTATCTTTTCATAATGCTCGTCATGTTTCAATCGTTCATAATAATGGAACATTTTCAGGGTCATGTACAGTTCTATGTTCTAAACTATACTATAAATCTTGGCGATAGTTTTTCCCCAAAAAAAATACCTCTATAATTTTTCCCTACTGATCGTGTGTGTGTGTGTGTGTGTGTGTTGGCACAGACAAATACTATAAAGTTAGAGAGAACTCAAGGGAAATATGATGATAGATCCTTGTGATCAAAATGGTTTTACAATAGACTGTAAATATTGCTAACCAAGGATATGTTTTTTATTTCCAATCCAACAACCAACAACCTTTCCTATATACTTCGGTTGGGTTATTTTAATATTTTTTTCAGAAGCCAATAGTACATGGTTAGATTTCCATTGCTCAACCTCATGTTAAATAATAGCTATGAAGAGGGATTTTTTCTTGCTACTTTTCTTTTAATATGATATTACACGTACTTTAAGTCGCTCCTGTGCTCCTGCTGTATATGTAGAGCTATATATCCGTGTATATATGCTTCCTCTTAAAAATAGATACCTTTCATACGTGACAAGCAAGGTTTGAAAGTTTCAATTCTCCAAGGAAGGTTAAATTTAAAGCTTGTTTCTATATAAAGAGAGAGAGAGAAAACAATGCGTGATTTTTTATAGGAGTGAGATTTCTCAAAACCGAACTTTCAATGTTCTTGATGATATTAGAAAAAATCCACTTCCGCTCACCACCAAAGTACATTACAGAGTCTTGAAGAGGTTACATGTGCTGGGAGGAATATTGAATTTTTTGTGTCAATGTACGAAAAAACCTACTACGTAATGAATTTATTTTTGAAAGAAGAGAAAAAGAAGAAGTTCAAGGGGTCAAATTCAGGGTCAAGGTTTACAAAAAAATATCATGACACATACCTTTTTAGTATTTTTGTGAAGGAAGAAAGAATAAGAAGAAAGAGAAAAAAATGAAAAGAAATAATAATCTCATCCTTTCACAGTGTAAATAATATACTAAGCGGAATCTGAGGGCCTGCTGTGTTGAGAACGTACTTATAAGAGGTGAAGATAAGAAAAAAATGAGCGGAAGTGTAAAGGAGTATTTTGTGGAGGAAGTTATTTTTAAGTAAATTTTTTTTATATTTTCAGTACATGTAGTTTATTTTATTATTCATAGGGAAAAAATTCCATGGAACCTATTGAAAGAGAAGATGACAACGAAAATTACCATGCCTCGTCATCCTTTACCGTTTCTGCTACTGCTATAGTCAAAATACTTCAAAGTAAAAAAAAAAAAAAGGCTTGTGGAGTTTTTTGAAAGGAGTACTATTTTAAATTATGTGTATTTATTTACATGTACGTTATATTTTTATATACGTACATGTATGCATAAGTAATAGGAATAAGGATGGTGCTCAAGTAACTTTCTTATTTTTCAATATAGTAATTTGTCTCACGCGCACCCAACAAGCTCACTCCCTTCCAGATTTCATATGGGACAGGAGGAAAATTATCATTATTTATTGTTGTCATTTAAGGAACAATGTTTACTGTTTTGTAGGGTGATGACGGGGGAATGTATGTGTGTACAAGTTTTAATATTTAATAATTATCTACGTATTTATCGAGAGACTAATTGGTGGACAGCCTTTTAGCTCAAATGGTAAAGGAGCTGTAAAATTTCCAAACAAAAGATAAAAATTGTAAAATATTTGCCCCTTTTTAAATTTAGCCGACGCTCTACACATTGAGTGTCAACATTTTGTCAATTTCTTCAACTTTCTGCCTTTGTGTTAGCCTGCTCAAGTATACAAATATCTCTAATAATTATTGGATGGCTACGTACACTTATATGTACATCCATGTCTTTTAAAGTATCGAGTAATTCATTGTTTTGAAAAAAGATGAAATTTTTGAAATTTTCTTTTTTTTACACAATTATTATTTCCATTAAAGCTCTTCCTTTAATGAAATTTCCACTTTTTACTATACTTGTATATAATTTACGAACCGGAATAAAATTTCCCTCCTATATCTACTATTAAAATATAAATAGTAATTTAAATGGTAAGAGGCAAAAAATATACATGTGATAATATAATGAGTAAATTCATGCCAAATATTTTTCAATTCACATGAAAATAGTTATTTAGGATTCCAAATTCCAAGGATTTATTATACGACTTGAAAACTTTAAACTATTATTACTATTCCAAAAAATTAAATCCAATTACATATCGTGGGCTAAAGTGCAAAAGGGGCTATAATTTTCGTAAAACGTTATGGGAAAAACAAAATTATAGCCCCTTTTGCACTTTAGCCCACGATATCTGGAATTTTTCAAATAACTAGTAAAAGACAGGAAATTTTACCAAGAATTTTTACTGAGAATGCACATGTCCTTTTGTTTAAAAAAATATTGGATGAAAATATCTAAGGAAATAAATGACTCACAATTTTAAAAGAACTTTGACAGCAATTCCTCTACAGTATTTCTCTTCCAAGTTCCCTGGGTCAAGTTCCTATGGAAAAAAGCAGGACAGGTGGAAAGTAAATTTACAAATTTGCCCATTGTTTATTTATAATAATTATTATTGCACTTGAAATCACACATGTCCTACAATACAATAGAAGTAGCCACAAATAATTTAAATCACAATTTAATAATAATAAGCAACTTAACTTCACCATCAATGATGAGTATACTAGCTCTGCTGCTGGAGTATCCTACATAGTAAAACTTGGATATTTTCCAAAATTATAAGTAAATTCCCCCCAAGCGGAGATAGTAACTTACTCCGGGTTTGAATCAGACTGCTTTATCACTGGAAGATCCAGGCTTTATATACCCCGTTAACAATTCCAGGTGAAATCCGTCATCATCCCAGCTAAACTTGACCCCTAATCTAGAAAATTCTATAGAAAATTCCCCCATAGAACTTGTCATATATTCATTTTTCAAATTTTATGTGATGAAAAATATTCAATACATTTCAATTTTTTATTTTTTTTTTATATTTGTTTTATTGTAAATTGTCAAATATTTTTTGTTGTAAATATTCAAAAAAATTTAACATCCTTCCATAATAATAATGAGTTAAAATAAGCAGTTTTATTTTAAGGGATTAAAAATAAATGGAATTCCCTTCTCTTTTTTCACACACATATTATATACATATTGCATAGATACGCATGTCACCATACCTAAAAAAAACTACTGAGGAACAAGTGTCATTAGTACTTGAGCTCAGTCTTTTAATGACCAATACTCATTTAAAGGGAATTAATTACACTTGAAATTGCTTTAAACAATATTAACTTTATAATGAGTTCATGATGGCCATACTTCTACTATTGAGACGCAGTGTGAATAATCTCACTCTTAAATGTACAATATGTTGGAAATGGCTTCCAACAAAAATTAAACCTTTTCTCCAGAAGTTGGTTAAAAAATATATTTTATTGACTACATACAAATAACATTGTCAAGCTTTAGCACAGTTATCCTCAATCCTAATGTAGAATAACGGTGACACTAGGCGCCCTCTACTTTTAGTCAATAATTATTATTATTACTTCCTTCCAATCAATACAATACAAATAGCACTCAGAAAACACCAAGCATTTAAATGGTCATCCCCCTTAATCATTACTTTGACTCGTATATGCGTCAGTATTTTTAAAACTCATTCCTTACATCCTAACAATTCCTTTTGTAGCTAATAAGTTTAATTTAATTCAAAAATGTAAACCACAAACTTTTCGTCTTTTTACTATTTTTTTCGAGTGGTTTTTAGCCTGGTTTTTTAAACTACTATATGTATTTCCATCCAAAATTTTCTAGGTCTCCGGAAAAAAAAATCTCTTGTTTGTCATTTTATGGAAAAAATACATGTACTGCTTTGTCTGATTTATTTTTTAAAATCATTCTTCTCTCCGCTCTACTTTTACAATAAATGACTTTAATTCTTCCACATGACAATATCCTCACTTTGCATACTCACTCAAAAAATGGGTCCTTTTAATAATCTTATTACCACCGCTAATTTAAAAATCTATACGCTAATAACGGGGAAAATTGGAGAACCACACCCCAATCTACAAGCGATTGTACTACATACTGTTCCCTTGTCACAAATCTAAAAACTTTTTTTTACCCATTATTATCAAAAGTATGACAGAATTTTTTATGCTTGTGCATTATATTTACTATGTACAATTCCATATTCCATATACGAATATGCCACCACTACATACTTCTTTAAAAGCTGTAGAAAAAATTCAAAAATTTTATCACAAAATTATATAAAATAATAATTATTATTATTGTATCTTTCTACCCCTAAGCAATCCAAAATCCACCCCAAAATTCGAAAGACAGGACTAAAGAAAGAAAAGGAAGAAGAAGAAGAAGAAGAAAATAATAAGAAGAGAATTAACATGTGAATAAATGACCTAGTCTTTTTCGTGGTGGAATAGTATAGTACTCTTACTTGCTAAGTAAGTATACATTCTCACTTAAAAAAGTAATGCACTTAAATGCATATATAGGTTCAAAATGATAAGAGATAGTTTAGTGTGGTATATACGCGGGAACTTGTATTTATATGCGAGCCAGAGAGAAGTTAAATGCCATCATTTGTGACGCTTGACGAACATGTAGTGCAGGAGGACCGGATTCAGCATTCTATTTACAGATTTAATGAGCAAGAGCACATCTGACAATCCTTTATCATCATATACGTAGCCACATTTTTACCCTTTATACCCATTACACACACACAGAGCATACACAGCACATATACCTCTCACTAATTCCTATAGTCTTCACTCATTAGCTCTACTATGTATATATACGCACATATAGATCCTTGCAAAAAAAAAAAGTAAACTCACTGAATTAGACCTGGTCTCTTTTGTCATCTTCTCATATTCTCTCTCTCTCTCTCTCTCTCTCTTTTACTGAGGAGATGATGCTCTCCCACAAACTACTAAAACCCTCTCATAATTACCATGCATACCACACTATAAAAGTATCAAAATCCCTTTAGTTTTCCCAAGATACTTGATCCTCTCCAATTTTATTACCTACTTAGAAATTCCTTCCCATTTTCCCCATATAAAATCCACATGCTCTAGTACTAATTTATCACACTCATTTCTCCATTGCCCCAATCCAGGCAAAAATTAAAACAAGTCTAAAAATCTCAAAAATCCCCACTAACAAAGTATTTTTTTCCGAATTTAAAAAAAAATCTAATAATTATTTTTTCCATATTAATTTCTTCCTTTCATTTTATATAGCTCCTTACATATACGCTAACTATTGATAATAAACATTGGCTAAATTCATCCCATTGAAAGCATGGCTACATGGTTTACATTTAATAGTGTATAGCATAGGACATAATAAAAACAAGGTAAAATGTGCCTTTGGATTTTGTATAGTACCGTTCCAATATAGTATAGGTATTAATGGTTTAGCTGCCAAACCCTAATAATTATTATGTATAGGAGAGAGAAAAAAGAGATGAGAGGAGTCAGTGGGACAAGATATATGAGAGATGAAACCCAATCAAGATGGTGAATTGTATGGGTTCTTGGATTGCCATGGTTCTGATTTTGATTTCAAATCTTTTCTCTTTCAGCTCATTCGTCCCAGACTGTTGCTTTTTCCATTGTACTCCTCACAAACTCTGTGGTTATTATTATCGTTACACGATACCCTTCAAGTCTTTAGTCAATGTATACTTTTATATGTACTCTGTATATCCCTTTTTCCTATTACCTTCTTCTTCTTCTATGTTTTTTGAAACTATATCCATAGTAGGCAAGAAGGATCTTCCTATCTCATATTTTATCATCTGCAAAGGGAACTCTTGTTGTGGAAACAGCTTTTTTTCGTAGCTCTAGTTACGGACTTGAATCCTACATATAAATATATATAAATGTACTATATATTATGTAGATATCATTCCAAAACTTTTCACAGGTTTTTAACGTAAACACTAAACTAGTAAAAGGTACATTGAAGAAGGAGCTTTTACACACTCACCCACAAAAACCTTTCCACGTTTAAGAGTATTATTATTATTGAACAAAGTAGGAAAAGGTCGATGCAGTCCAGTTATTACCTCAGAGTCACCCCCGTTCATTATGTAAGTACATATAACTACATATATACCCTGAGCATTTGTTATATAGCCTATGGTATATCAGGGACCAAAGTTACAGGTGGTATTATTTCTGCGAGTACTATTATTGTTCAATAGTACGCTTGTATTTACCCATAAAAGTATATTTATATATACGGCCGTTGAAATAATGTGAGTATACCCTTGAGAGAAAATCCAATCCATGGCTATAGCTATGGCGTCCGAAAAAATATCACTCTTATCCATATATTGACATGATATGAGAAAAATCCCTGGAATCTTATTATATAACCAGACAAAATAAGTGTAAATAATAATTTTGCACGCATCAGACACACGTTGATTTAATAAGAAAAACATTTGCCTCAAATTCCCTTTCCTCAATTTGTTCTTATTACGACACAGCTCATCTGGAGGAGACACAATCGGCAATTGTTTTTAAGACTTTATTTTTACCACTACATTACACTTGCTCTACTATAGTACTGTAATCTTTTATACATGTTTTCCTATAAGTTCCTTGGATTTTAGCATAACGTAAAACTCCAAAACATTTGTGAGATAATTTAAATGACATAACTTATTGCTGTACACGAGACAGGAACGAGGCTTATTGGGACTCTTGTGCATGACAATCCCCTGTTCCAAGCTATAATTGAATGTACTCGAAGACTATGGAAAAGTTGAATATCTGAGAGGGAGGATTACATCTGCATATATTATAGTAGAGTATAGGGAGAAAGCATTGGTAGTGGTGGTAGGGTAATTATTATGGTAATAAAATGGAGTGCTCTTTTCCTTCAACTTATATTATTGTCGAGATTAAATGGACTTTTACATTTACTCAACTATTAACATATTATGAATATATTAATAAATATATAGCGTTGAGACTAAGGCTTGTTCCAAGCATTTGACCATTCCAGGGCCTTCCCTTCTAGGCCTACAGTCCATGTCAATGGGTAGGTTACATTTGTATGGTGGACCCATTTCCAATACATGGAAAAGCTACATATAAAATGATACTTACTAAAATAAGCTCCATTCACACCCACCGTCCCTTCTTATATACTTGGCTGTTTACATACAATTATAAGGATAAAATATCTATTGTTACCCTATCTTTGTGTAGAAATCAATGTTAATAACAAGGATTAAGCACTTGAGACTCCCAATTATATGTACAGGGTGCTCCAGTTGAGTAATGAACTTCCTAACAGTAAAGTTTACGGAGTAGTGGTAAGTATAGTAATTACAAAGTAGAAAAGTGCTCCGATAATAGGAAAGCTAGGAATAGTTTGTGCTTTATCGGAAATCCTCCTTGCTTTTCCTTACTCACAAAACTCTATTTACTATAGGCAATTAATGAGAGGCTCTCAGAATTTGGAAAGAGTCTGAGAATGATTTAGATTTAGACTTGGGATTAATTCCCAAAACCAGTTAATTTCAAGTGGCTCTTCTTCCTCCATGGAACTTTACATAGAATGGATCGATTCGCAGATGCAAATTAAGGAGTCTCGTCCAATTGTCGAAAATCTCTCTTCTCCGTCATTTATCCAGTGTGAGTGTATTGTACTTATAACTTTACTCTACTTAATGACATCCATTGGACCTTCGTACTTTCCAGCATCCATATACATATAGATAATATCCAAATAATACAAAGGCTTTGGAAGCTTATGGAATTTCACAAGAGGGAAAAGGATGATAAGTGCAGAGTCCAATGCTTTCTCAATATGTATTTACATATACCTGGGACTTTACTATTTACTTACTTACTTCACAGACTTAACTGTCTTCTGAACATCTGTAAGATTATATACGTAATTAGGGACGTATAAGTATTGGAATGTGTGCTTCAGTGGAGGAGCTTATAAGAAGAGCTATATAGGGAAATCCTTGTAAAATCCACCTATTAAATATCTACATCCAATAAATGAATGGGAAATCTATTATGTTTTTCTAAAATGATTGACACATTGCATTGGACAGAGACGGCGGCGGCGGCGGGTGGATAAAAGTGCAAAATAGTACAACTTCTCTTTGACTATTTCTTTTTCACGCTATTACTCTTCTATAAAAGTCACACTCACCCCAAGTCATTTACAGAGAGGGAGTACAATTACATACGCAAACATTCCCTTATTTATTGTAACATTCCATATATCGTCGCTGGAGAAGCAAAGTTGAATATCGTACGAATTTTTAGGAGGCAAATTGAAATAACCACCTTCATATTTTTACATGCAATTTGTATAAAATTACATGCAAAAATATGGAGGTGGTTATTTCAACTTGCATTTAAGCATTATTCACCTTTGCTTCTCCAGCGACGATATGTATGTGGAGAAAATTCATACACTCACTCAGTTGCGAAAAAAGTGCAGGGAGCAGGAAGCTTTTTTCCTAAAGGTATAAATAAAAATAAATTGGACGGAGAGATGCATTTATAGTATTGGAGCAGGAGATTATCTTCGTCTCTTCTCAAGACATTATTGAAGGAACCAAGGGAAGTTCCTATGTTTACATACATACGGTGATTGTCCCAGAGTGAAATTACTACTCGTTTCTTCTGTGTATACTCTCCTACTTTTGCCAACTGTGACATTTCCCTGTTTACGTTGAAGCTCAAGTTGCCCATTGATACATGCACTGCTACTAAAAGATGAAGCCAAGTCAAGTTGATATGGTATGTTGGGGAATTCAATTTAGTATATATTTGATCACAACCTCACATATAAATACACATATATGCACATAGTTAAAGTCATCCAAAAAGAGAAGGGGAATCCCATATCACGTTTATTTCCAGACACTAAACTAAATAAACAAAGCTCTGGCTTGTTGATGAAACCACGGAAGGAATTGAACCTCTCTATAATTTCTCTATATGTATAACAAAATCCATGTAAATTTCCTACTCGAAACGTTTCTTGTTTGTCAAGTTCATCGTTAGTTGGAGTATTCTCTGCTCTAGTCCCTACAAATAATAGTAGCTAAACTTATGGGTGTATAGGGATTTTCCATATACTTACTTTATATTTGACATTTCAATTGCCTTTTATTTCACCCATATGCATGTACCATAGTAACCCTGTATGCATAATACGTAGATAGCAGAATACATTGAACTGTTATTGTTAACCATAATAGAGGAAACAAATTGGTGCTCCCAAAAGTTCATTCCTACAAAAACAAGGAACTTCAACTTGAAAATTGTCACACACAATAATAATCCTCACTATTGTTAACATAGGGCAGTCCCTCAAAAATAGTACTATTTTATTTTCTATTACGGTGCGGTGGTATAAACCATGGACTACAAAGTAGAAAGCATGAGTTTGAAAAAAAAAATTAATTTACACATATATGAGTTTATGAAATGTCAAAGGGATGGATTAAAGCTCAAAAGTTGTATGTACATAAAAAAAAGGTGGATGTAATAATTTATATATGGAAGTTACAATTATGAGTAAATACAAAAGCCCATAGCACTTTTATCTTTGGTATAGCCCACACGTTCTAAATAGATAATTGAATTGAAAAGTCACGATAAATAATTTCATCATAAAAGATACAAGAAGCCTTTACTCTCATATATAGTGACATAGCGCGTATAGAATAAGTACTTGAATAAATCTCCTGGCTCAAGCTTTTTATCCTCAATCGAATCTAAATACTAACGTCGTTTTTGTATCTACTACGGTACATATATGAGGTGCCGTATTAAATGTGTAGTAGTATTTACATACGTACATAGGAAATTAGACCTTGTATTTAACAGTACTTGAAATGAGAAAGAAATTATAGAAGCATAGAGAGTAGAGAAAATAAAATCAAAGATGAAGGAGTAGGGTTGTTCTATGAAAATAGGAAACGACATTTTATCAGCTACATTCTCAAATGCATAAAAGGACAATGGGAAAAAGGTACGGTAGAAATTACGCCTTGGAGAGGACAGAATCTCTTGAAAAGAAATTAGCCAAGATATTACAACAGAGAGAGAGAGAGAGAGAGAGAGAGAGAGAGAAAGAATAAAAGCAAGTTTGCGTAACGTGTGGGAACATTACTTTGAAACTATGGTGTGTGCAAACAAAAGAGAGGGAATACATAAGAAAAGTTACATGGAAACCAATGATTTGAGTAGGAATAAGAAGAAATTTGTTTGTATTATTAACAAAAGGCTTCAATCAAACTATTCACATGCTATTTTTTCTCTCACAAAAGGATTCATTATTTATGACAATAATAATAAGAATCAAACGGTAAAATGCACCTCAAAACTATTCATAGACTTAGGAAAGCATGAGTATTTATATATTTTTTATTGTAAAATCATATAATCATTATTGTCTCATTTTGTCCTATTTGTATTATTTACTACCCTTACCATCCGATAAAAATTCATGGGGTTAATCCGCAAATTCTCAAATTATTTGTATTGTACTCGACCATTTTTATTTCTTTATTTCTTGGAAAAATCAATTATTTCCTCCATATGAGTCACATTAAAAATAATAATAATTCAAAAATTTTATATTTACATTCATTACGCTCTATTCATCTCAAATGTCGTTCAAATAATGTTATCATGCTAAAAAAATTGTTTTCGAATCTTAATTTTCCAAGGTTTTCTCAATTAAAATTCTTCTAATGAAAATTGTTCAAATACGCCTGTAATGATTTTGAAAATTTCCTCAAAAGATATCCACGTGCGAGCGCTTTCTGAGATGATGAGATTTCTCAAAGAACAAAGTATTTTTAAACTTATTCAATTATTATTATTTGTTGCTCATGCATGATCAACAACCCTTGTTGTAAAATAATTCTTGCAAGAATTAGGGCTGCTTCAGGCTAAAAAAAAAACTTCTTTGTATCACTGGGTAATAAGTACAAAAAGAGTACATATAGGATTATTATATTCTATCCATGTTAAGTGTACAAGATCCTTTAGAAGATAGAGAAAGGTGAAATATGTGTAGGGTTAATAATCATTACAATCAGGGAAGGTTTGTTCCTACAGGGAACAAAATAAATGTATTTTGCAATAACAAAATCTTGTTAGAAGGGACACGCACGTGTGTATTTACTCAAGGCTATTTCATTTATTCAATTAAAAGCCCTCCCTGCACAGAAGCCCCCACTTGAGTCATTATGATTTGCCTATTCCCAGGGAGTCTCCCTAAAGTCTATCTAAACATGTTCAAACCTTCACTTTAGAAAACTTTATTATTAACTTTAGAAAAATATTTGTATAGGATTTGTATTCGTAATATGTAATAATAATTACAATAATTATTACAGTAGTATTATTAGACTCACACACGACACTTTAATAGTAATAAAAATTCCCAAAAAATATTTATCTCACAAAATTTGGAGTAATGGAAATTAATATGTACGTACATTTTTATCATTCATTTGCCACTGCCAAGGTTAACCGATGAGTGCCAAAATTTCACGAGACTTCCTAATTTTTATCACGGCAATTCTTTATCCTTTTTGTAGGATATCTTCTCAAGGAGTAACAATATAAGTATGAGGAGAGTAGAAACATGTGAAATTGTGTATAATGTTAATTAAATTAAGAGTTACCTCCCAATGAGCTTTGATTAAATTTCCCTTCCTTTCCACTCTCTCGTATGATTGATTGTACCAGGCTAAAATACATTACAAAATTTGAATGCACTAAAATTAATGCTAAAAATGCATAAATATATGTAAATTTTAATATTCTACGTGTAGACTCAAAAGTTCATATATATAGTTCTGAGTCTATAAAATTCCATGCATATGTAAAGTACACTTATATTTTTTTCTACACTAACTTTTTCACGCTAATGACGTACTACTTGATTGAAATTGACACACAATGAAAACAAAGATACATATAGGGAGGGAGAATGAGTCAAAATGGGATAAATTGTCTAATAGTTAAATTTCCGTAAACTCCATTGTCACATTAGTGCACTTTCAAGGCTTCCCTATAACTATTGTTGGACTTGTGCCTCAAATTAAAAGCATACTAGATTGAAAAGCTTCATGCATTTCTAGGCATTGTTAATCGAATTAATAATATAAAACTATTACTATATTAACGACAGCGTGTATAATGCTCAATTATTTGGCACCACTTCCACTCCTATAACGGATCCCATGTTTTTTTTCCTTCCTCCAAAAAAAAAACTTCTTGCTTAGTAATAATATATAAATCCTATATAGTCAAAATTACTACACACACACACACACATTTAAATCAGTTCACTTGCTCTGGGGTCAAATTCACCAGCTCACAAAAACTTCAATGTATAGTACTGGGAATTGGATCAGTGAAGGAACCTACTAAATATATTCATCTATACCTATATAGTCCTAACCATACGCAGGTACTTGTAATGTTAAAGTCCTGCAGTTAAAAACTATCAAAATTGATTGGCTTCGGAGGTTAAGCTCTTTTTCCACACACACACACACGTACAAAAAACAGCGGAGAACTCACGTAGATATGCATAACGGTTGTAATAAAACCAATGCATTTTTTTTCATTTCAAGCCTTTTTATAAATATCATCCAGTATGTACGGATATGTACGTACCCAGACCCAAAGGATTTTTTCCAAAATTAATTTATTGCTACGAAATGTAGGTACAATTCAAGTACCGTATAGTTATGTACTCACTCACAATGCGCCCTTTTTTCATGCACCACTCGGATTTTAATGAGCAAGGACTCTTTGAAAAGGTCTTTTTGAGCT
>JAQFXU010004296.1:0-13887 GCA_034693705.1 Spatulosminthurus flaviceps | reverse complement strand
AGCGTCCATACGCCAAATCCTGCGTTTCATGCATCTTGCGTAAACTACGCCATAGACTGCGTAAAACTCACTACTGATATAAGAAGGAAAAGAAAATGACTTTTACGAAATCAAGACTTTTTCATTATTCCGAAACTTGCTGCTGTAATGAAATTCTGGAAAGTTATTTGGCAAGGGAAATAATAATTATTACTTCTTGAGGAATTTTCCTATTGAACAAGAATCATTGCCGGTGGCTATGACTCTTCTATTTAATGTGCTCATACATATATAGTCAAAGAAATAAAACTTTGAGAAAAAATTCTCCTTATCTGCTTCAATTGTACTTAAAATCGTATATAGACTTAATTTGTTAGATATGAGGAAGCAAATAATCTGTTAGACGAGCAATATATATGTAGATTATCAGGTTGAACAGGTGTTATTGCGTTATCTTACAATATAAAATAGGTTTCATATACAAAACACATGTGAAAATGCACACATCCTACATTCCTACCGGCTTTTCCTTCTTAATCAGAAATATCTGTGGGAGGTATTAAAACAGCTTGTCGATGTAGGTAACAAATCGGTATTAACATGGTGTCAGAGTCGTGTCCAACTGGTCATATAAAGTGCGTAAAATATGTTTTAAGACCTGTGAACTTAATTTTAATTGTAAGGGAATGAAATGTTCCTTTGAAAAAAATACTGTCTTTGAGGGTCATAATGATAATAATAAAATTATTAGAATTTGGAATAATGGACTCATGAGTTATGTGTCACTTGAGTGTAAGGAACTTGTTTCGTTTTGACACTTTTGACACCTCTTTCTTACCTGTAATAACATACACTTTAACTGCAAATCATAAAATTATGAATGTCGGCACTTAACCTTATAGAATAAACACAGCTGTGGACAATACATGCGTGAACTTACATAGCTGTACTGTTATAGATACTTATGTACATATATATACTCAAGTGCAAGCACGTATACTTGGGCAAAGTTTCAGTTATGTGAAAAATGCCGTATGTGATAAACACCGTGCATACGGCATTTATCCGACTTGCATTTTAATTATTTCCTTTATGCCTTTAATTTTTTTTACTATATACTACCTCAACGTAGACTGGAAGCTTGAAACAAAAAAGTTTGGTAAACCAAACAAAAGGCAACAATAAAGCTGTCCGCTCAACACAAGTTTTCGTCCTTATACGGAAGGAACTCTCATTAAATTTTAATCACAACAATAATATACTGCTATATGAAATTCTTTTGGGGAGAAATTCCCATCCGCACTCTGCATAGTAAACCATTTGTGACATGAATTATTATTTTTCCTCATTTACAATGTATACAAAGTTCCCTCCAGGCAATTTAAGAAACGAAAGCTCGAACGAAACATAGCTGGACCTAAATTTCAGGTTTCAGGTTGCATAATAAAAAAAATTTAATCACTCCTCTTTCACGTACTAACATTTAAGAAGCATTTAATTGAGCATAATATATCAATTAAATTACGGATTATACCACATTAGTGGATAATCATATGCATTTCCCCTTAAACTACTTGCATAGTTTCGGTAGTGGTTTAGTAAACTGAACGTGAGTGAAGCCACATTTGCGTGACTATAAACTTTCCTGAATTAACATTTTGTTAAATAACTTCCAAAAAGATTACTCACCAGTTAATTTGTAAGAATTCACTTTTTAGCGATGATCATTTTACTTTCTATACACCAAGTAAAGTTTATGATGAGCTCATAGGTACTAAACAACTTCATAAGTGGGGGGTACAAAATCGCAATTAATTTCATGTAGCCTTTAGCCGTGTTTTTTACATAATTTGTGTACTTTCCTATGCAATGAAATTTCATTATCTATTTTGGGAAACAACCATCCACCTAAAGGAAACTTTAGCTTTGGGGATTTTATTGCAGTAATAATTGGCGAAAATTTAAACTGCTTGCGATTGTGTAGGATAAATTAAATTAAAAACTAGCAGTATCTTATATGCCTCTTATTTGAAAACTTTTGGTTTCAGCATTTAACACTTTCGTACGCTGAAAAAAGTGATTAAAATTTTAAAATTGGTGAGAATTTTTGGAAAATTTACACATTCCCATTTTACACAAATCACATTTTGTGTAAAATTTTGTGCAAAATACCGAACATTTTCCATGCATTATTTTACAATTTTTGTACAATTCTATTGAAAATTTGTCGTTCAAATTTTCGCTCTCAGCAAAATATTTTGTGAGCAAGAGCTTTTTAGCGAAAATTATGTTACAATTTGTAAGTAAAATATTTATTAGAAACTCCATTTTTGAAACTGAACATATTCTTTGTAACTTTTAAAAATTTACACACAAAACAAATACGAGTAAATACTTACACTAAAGCCTTACACTGAAGGGTACACTATATCCCTTGTACCCCCTCCCCTATCGTGTAGCCCCATAGTATATGCAAAAAAACAGCCTAGTAATTACTAGTTTACTAGTATAATTATTTTTACACGCCTGTAATCTAAATCTACACCTCCCAACCCAATCTATAATAATTTCCATTAATAAAGGTCACGCTTACTCAACTGTTGTTCGTATTTGCCACACTATAAGGAAATCATGTATAAACTAATGAGAAAAAAAACGCAACTTTCAGAACTTTTTCATCTATACGAAAGAAAGTAGTAAAAATTGATGAAATCATAGTCGCTTCATGCCTATTAATACTGCGATGTAAACCTCTGAACAATGTGTAGCGAAGATTAGTAGTAATACATGTATTACATGTAGAAACAAACGGAAAGGAAATGATTCATTTACAACTAAAGACGTTCTTGTATATATAGTGCTCTGGTCCGTAAAAAAATGATAAAAATACATGAATAACATTCACCCTTTTCCCTTCACGTATGATTAATATTGCAGAATAAAATGTATAATTTCTCACTCTTTTAAAAATATAATGACCTTTAGGGAATTCTCTCTCCTTTACTTTATACAGTAGTACTTATAGTATAGTAAAAGCCATTATGCAAAAACAGCTTACGTATTTAGCAAATCTGGTTAAGCAAGAAAAATTCTCCTCTCTCTACATAATCTTCATCTCTATGTAGTTTTCAACCACAGTTAAAATAATGTAACTTATGCCAAAAATATTTAACTTGTAAAACCTGCTCACTCACATACTCACATGAGTATTAATAAGCTTGCAAATCTATTCCTATTTAGAGGTACTTTACTCAAGGCTATAGTCTCATACACATAGCTATAATAATTATGATTAAAAACGAGGGTTGGATTTTTTAAGGAAACACTTAGAAATACTTTAGCCCGTAATAAGCTAATTAAAGTACTACTGGCGTCTTATCTATGTATTTATCCATTTAAATTTCCATAGAAGTTGGGCTGGACAAGGCTTCTTCATCTTCTTCTTGATTTTTTTCCTATAAATCCGTTCGTGTATATATATACTTAAACTTTGCATGCCGACATGAGTATAAAAAGATGAGGAAACTACACACCCTCTTGTCAACAGCCCTTTCCTATAAGCTTTAAATGCCAATTCATCGATTTCCTTCTTCTAGCTTCCAGTACCATGGTGTGTTTATAGCGTATGTCTATAAAGAAGCTATAGCTGTATATAGGAGAGACAGCGGAGCTGTTCTTTGTCGTTTCATTCAACTTTGCCTTTAAAAAGGCCTTATAGGGCCCAACGCAGAATCACAGCTGGGAGAGAAGCAAAATAAAAGTTCAAACTCAATGCTAAAAAGTGAGGCTGGTGCTGATGTTGGTGTGCCATTACTAATATGTACATAGCATATGTTTGTTGGATGAAGGGCTTTTAGACATATGCGTGCACACTGCACTACTGCACACCCTTTGGTATATCCGCTGACTGTAACTCCGTCACTCACTCATACCCAAAACATTGACGAGAGAGGAGAGGATCGAGTGAAGTGTTGGAGGACTCGGTTGAGGATTGAGGAGTGCAAGTGTTAAAATAAATACCAGTCTTATTTTTATTTATTATAGAAAAGTGAGAAGTTGGTATAGAATTGTCATTTCTTTCAGTGCTACTAGAATTTATCGAAGCCCATCAATAGCTTTAATAAGCTGTTGTTTGTTATTGTGAAGCCTTGTCTTTCTTTACATTAGTTACATAAAAGTATTGTTTTTGTACGATTGCGTTGGGTTCGCTCGCATATATACAGTGTAGAAAAATGTGTCTCTCTTCTGCCTGCAGCAAATTCGCAAAATAAACTAGGATGGTTTTGTAAGTGAACTGTAGATAATACATATATATGTATAATATTATGTCATTTTTTAGCCTCGAAGCTCTGTGGTTGACGAGGAATTTTGGATGGAATCCAAAAAAAACTTTTTTTTTTGAATTGTTAAATGATGAGTTGTAAAAAAAGGAGGTTACTTGTAAATGTTGTAAAAATATTTGCAAGTGAATATTATTTAACATTGAGTGTATAAGATTATGTGTTCATTTCTTAAAGAGCGTCGGAGGGAGTATTGCGTTTTGTGTTGGAATAAAATTTTTATGTGGAATTGGAAGTTTAAATAATTTGTATGGGTGAATTAATGGATAAATAAATATATTTTTGCAGATTATTTCTTGCTGCCATTGGATAGTTGCATAGTTGTTGGTGGAACGTGTTCTCTTTGGCAGTGGAACAGAAGTCGGGAAGGAGGTTCAACTTGGGTCATGTGTAGAAGGGGGTAGAAGGGGGTGACGAAATTGGAGCTGTCCTTTTGGAAAATAATAATTTTTGGGGGAATAGTTTGTTGTGGAAGGGACGTTATATATTATATATATAGAAGGAAATAAGATAGGATTTTTGGTGGAAATTGTGGAAAGCAAAATGAGTAGTTGTGATGATGAATATTAAGAGGCTCAATAATAATTTTTATTGTAATTACGAATTAAAAAAAGTATTGAGGGTAGGAATTTTAAAAGAGGGAGAGAGTGTGATATAAAGCGGTTTTAGTACTTGCGTAAGGATGGATCTCGGTCTGCCGGACATTGATATTGATCATGGAGATGTAAATAATGGAACTTCGACGTCGGTAGATTGCACCAATTTGGATACGGACTATGACCCTTCCTTGGTTGTGGCTTTCGTCTGTATTTTTATTTTTGGAATCCTCTTTTGTATTTTTGGTGAGTGATGGACGGGATTTTGATTTAGTAGTGTGGGTGCATGTTCTTAATCAAGTTAATTGTATGAAATTGATGTGAAGGGTTAATGATTTTAAATTGATTTAATTGATTTTCAAGGTTATCGGTGCTACAAGGCTGTCCTGTTTTTGACTGGATTTACTTTTGGACTAATTATCGTCTACTTAATCTGTCAGGAGGAAGCCTTGCTGCCGAAATATGGCAATATTGGTACTTATCTCCCAAGTTAATAACTTTTTTTGG
The DNA here is from genome assembly GCA_034693705.1 of Spatulosminthurus flaviceps. Lineage (NCBI taxonomy): Eukaryota > Metazoa > Arthropoda > Collembola > Symphypleona > Sminthuridae > Spatulosminthurus > Spatulosminthurus flaviceps. The sequence goes on along the minus strand of JAQFXU010004296.1, from coordinate 8,465 downwards.
CGTGGTTGTGTGTATATTTTAAGTTTTAGCTCCGGATTATTTAAAATTAAGGAATATTTAGTTAGGTTGTCGTGTTAGGGTTGCATAAATAATAATGATTGTATGTGCTGAACAGTGCAGTTTAGAAGTTAGCATCTTTGTGGGGTAGTGAAGGAATTATTTATTCTGGAGGAAAATCTACTGTTTTGTTGAATTTTGAAGGAATCTCGACGCTCTCTGGTTTCCTGTATGGATTGATTTGCCTTCTTGTTCCGTATGTTGGATTTTTCACGCTGGGTTTTCATTCTGGACTTTTGCTTGGGCTGGTGGCAATGATTATGTTCCCTGTCACCTACTCAGTATGGATCTCCATTATATTTTTACTGGGTAAGTTCCGCATGTTCTTGTTAATTTCAACATGAGATAATTACTGCAGTGTCTTAAAGATAATAGATCTGAGGGATTTGAATTTCATGCTTATGCTAGAATTATTAATTTGACCTCATTAAGCAGGTGCAAAGTGTGGTACATTAATATGATGTTTATGTAGTTAGCAGTACGTTTGAAGCGAAAAGTAGGTTTACAATCTGTTTTGTCTGGTGTTGTAGGAGCTGGGCTCTTCGGGGCAGTTACAAACGTGTGCTTTCCGTCGTTGACCGTATTTTTTACATCACTGATTGGTGGTGCGGGGATAGCAATCTCCTTCGATTACTTTGTTGAGAAGCTAAGGATGACGAACTGGGTCTGGAGTCACATCAAAGGAAAAGAATATGCAGAGCTGTGCTGGTTCAGTTGGCTTCTTCTCGGTCTTTGGCCCTTTCTGGTTATTGTGGGTTGCGTTGTACAGTCCTTCCTGACAGCAAGAGGCTTCACCATCCACACTTGTAAGTTAATGCTCCAGTTTCTAAACATTTGATTTTAAAATTTCAAAGCTTTGTGGTTGAGGAGTTTATATGACTCACCTCTAAATATTACCTGAAACGAATGTACTTATTGTTTTTTTCAAAGATCCCTACAAGAAAAGGGGAGGACCGGTTCGCCGAAGATTGACCAGAGAAGAACGAGCTTTAGCCCGGCAAGCCAAATATCGCTATTTGTATCAAGTGAGAACGGCGGGTGGGGATATTCTGTCCCAGTCATACATTCAGTCCCTTCAGAAATCTCAACTGGACACCATGTCCACGCATATGTCAACTTTACAGACTCAAGAGGAAAGTAAATTTGACGAATAGTTTCACAATTTTTCTTCATATATACAGAATCGTACTTTTAAACTGCGGTATCAACTCTGGTAGTTTATAGTGACTATGATTATTGTAGCTGTAAGTGACAGCAAAAATATATATACATAGACCAACTCAAGTCAATACTTCATATAAATGTATTTCAAAATGTTAAAGTACTCAAAAAATTCTTGGTCTTTCATGGCCCAATATAGCTATTATCAATTATCTCGTATTACGTTAAAAGCTCTGTATATAGCCACAAATATTTACGTACGCGCATATTATTGTGTACATCATAAGTGATGTTGTACTCTGTTCAATTAATTTAGAAACGAAAATTAAGATGTGGTATAAGTATAAATTTATGTACAGTGATGTTGAATATTTCGGCGGCGGCTTTTTAGACTGTAGCTTTAATAACTGCCACACAAAGTTATGTTTCACAAGAAAACATTCTGTTGCACTGCACTGATTTTTTAACATTATTTTGTAAAATATTATTGTTATATATGTTAAAGCTGTACGGACACTTGGATTTAATTTTAAATGTCAGGTTGCTATTCATAGATGTAATGTAAAGTATGTAATTTGTGATGAGTCTGACTTGTTGTAATGTTTAATGTTCCATATAGATTACCTATTTATTAGTGACACAATTTTTTAGTAACTTAAACTCGTACTGTTGTTTTGAGCCAACATTTCCAGTGCTGTTGCGTGGGTTCATATTATGTTAGTTCAGTATATGTTTCAGAGGTGCTCATTTTAATCAATAAATGCATTGTAATTCGAATTCACGTGTTAGCTCACCTTAACATAGAAAAAAAATCAAGTCTCTCTCATTTTGAAAAACAGTAGGTAATTACTTCAAAAATGCATCCGACTTTGATTGTGAACCAAGTACGTGGGAGGAAATGAACCTTCGGCAGGATGTAATATGTCGAGGCTGGATACATTGCTCTTTCGGCTTCAGTATTATGATGATTAAAATGATAGCCAGTTCAAATATCTTGGGCACTTACATGTAAAGATTTTCAGGTAATTATATCTGTCCATGGAATCTGATCATGCATGGAGAAAAATTAGAGTTTAAAGTTTACTAAACTGGCTTGCAAAATAGTTGTTCATTCCCCAACATTCTAGTGGTTAAAAATGTACGAGCAGATTGGAATCAATCATTACGAAAATGAAGAATCTTTGCTAATAAATTATGGACACTTCATTCGTCTAAAGAGGAAGAACAAAATCCCTCTAGTGAGAAGCGGGTGAAAATGAACCGACTTGGAAAAGTTGAAAACTTCCCAGGTGGTTCTGTAAGTACAAGTTACAATGAAGATATGCACCCAAAACCAAATTTTCGCTTTTAGAGTTTCACGTTGAATTTTCAACTTCTAAACTTCTGAAACTTGCTACGAGGAAATGGTCGAGGGAAAAATTTCAAAGAATAAGTTGAACTTAGATTTTTGCCTTGTCAGCACATCTCATAAAAATTCCCGAAAATAACAGAAACGTGATGTAGGTAAACGGCTTCCTGGAATCGTGAAAAAGACCATTTTCGTTAAACGGGAATGGAACCGTCAACTTCAGAGTAACGCCGCGGACAACAGGCTGCTTCGGGTTCGGTAGTCTCTCTATGAACGGCAAAATGGAAGGTGCAGACACAATCATCAGAGGAGTCTATGAAAATGGAACATCGTACTTTGCGGTGCGGATTTTACGGATTGGCTTTCCACCCATGGTCCGGAACTAAGGAAGGAAGAAATGTATCCAAGTAAACGCATAATGTAATTTGGTTGTAATTTCTTTTTCTTGGAATAATAATTTATTCGTTCTTACATGCATACCCCAACTGTGATTTGGAGCAGGGAAGCTTATTTCCAGATACCGATACAAAATGTAACCTACACGAATAGCTAAAGTTTGGTGTGGGAATAGCGTTATTCAGGGCAGTCTTCCAGAAACTAGAATAGATAATAATAATTATAGCAAATAGATGTCATAAGTGATAGCAACATGTGTTTGCAAATTAAGAAAGTTCCAAATATTTGTAAAAGTTACACCAAAAATAATTTTACTTAGAAACAAAGTTAAGAATACTGTTTCTAATTTTGTGTGAAAATAATCCAGTTTTTATCAAAGCTGGGTAAACGTCTTCTCAAACGGAAAAAATTCATTAAAATTCTTTTACAGGACTCAATGCAATTTCACGCTTAAAACCCAAACCCAACTATAATTTTTTTTTTGTGTAGCTTATTTGCCTGATAAATACATGGGGATTTCATTGTGAACTTTAATCGGGATTCCCCGGCATAAGAATTTTCCACGCTTATGTAGGCGTTTGAAGAACTTTCAGCTTGAAATTTTAGTTATTTTTGAAAAGCAAAAGACAGCTTAGCAACAACGTAGCTTACTTAATATTAATAACAATATGTTGCTCAAAAAAGTCACTTAATAGTTATGGTAAATTCCAGTATTAAGAAGGCATCCTAATCTGAACCAAGAATGCGTCATGAATTCGAACGCTTCCATCGGTAACCAGTTCTGTTTTTCAGTAACTGTTTTTCAGTAACAGTCATGTTTTTCAGTAACCGTTTTTCAGTAGCAGTTCTGTTTTTCAGTAACCGTTTTTCAGAATAAATATTTTTATTTTATTTATATTTTATACGAAATTACAATTACCTATAAATAAGCGGGTAAATGTAAAATCCTCACCGTAAAGTAGGGTGTTCCATTTTCACAAACTGCTTCAATGACTGTATCCGCACTTTCCATGTTGCCGTATTTGCATGGGAGACCAAATCCGACGTAGCCAGTTGTCCCGGTAGTTACTTTGGGGTCGACGTTTCCATTTACATTTTCCAGGTTGGCTGCCTGCAATCCGCGATGACATCATCACTAATTACATCACGACGTAGAATATATGTAGTAATATACTTCCGGTAACCGTAGTGATAAATTTAAAAAAAAAAAGAATTGTCCATGCACAATTCATTCTTTTAACAACATCTCAAGCAGACTGTCTCCAAATAAAAAATTATGAGAATGATTTTGGTTTGAAGTACTTGACAAGCAGTATTTATAGATATTTGATTTAGAGTAGTTGATAAGTAAATAATTACAAATGAATTCAACTGTTTATAAATCAATAATGTAGAATTCATGCGAAAATGTGGGCAGCTTTTTAAACTTTTTAAAACTTCACATGCACCAGTGCTTTATTATACTTACGATGTTGTTTAACGATTACATGTTGAAATACATAAAATAGCACGATCGATTCAATCTCAATATTCAGTTGTCAGTTGTTTACGGTTTTGAAAACTCCAAATACTTTTTTACTACCATAATAATGATTTTATTGGCAGATGTTTGGCTGTAGTCACTAGGAGTGCCAATCGGAAGCGTTTAAATATTGAGAACGGAATGCCGAATTAAATATCTCATTTATTTCCTAGATGTGGGCAAGAAACACCTCGAGGTATTTAAAGTTTAATGAGCAGAGATTTATCCACAATGAAATTAATAGGATTTTTTAGGACGTGGAGTAAGTACAGATACTATAAACACTTTGTAAACTGCTGTAGATAGATTTTCATAGAACTGCACAATATCTGCGTTTTTTAAAAACGAGTTTTATTGTTGTCACAACTATATATTGTTTTGCGAAGGAAATATTTTGTAGTTGGAAAATATTCGGAACCACTTATATCAGCTAATTATATGGTCTAAATGTTTGCTCAAAACTGTTTTTCAACGATGTTTGTCGAAAAATGTTTTATCCAGATCATTATTATTATGAACCAACCATTACTTTCAACAATGATATACGCGAACACATACCACGCATATAGCACATATGCACCGTAGTGGCCACATCAGTTCTCACGTATCTATTAGTATGCGCCATGGGTACAAATTCTGAGGGACCCGTTCCCGACCCTATCGAGACAAATTTATTTACCCCAGCACCAGTTCCCAGGTTTGTACCTGATTTTTTCGGGTTTGTGTTGCTGTACCCAAGTCCCGTTTATTCATAACTTATCAAGACCCGTTCCCGACAGGTTCTCATTCATGGGTTCGTCAAGCCGTACCCGGTACCCAATTCCGGTTAAACCCGGATTTCAGTAATTAAATTTTAAAGAGCTTTGGAAGTATTTTCAAGGCTTATGTTATTGTTTCATTAAATCCGGTTGAAAATCGTCTTATTAAGGTCTTACATAAGTCGTGGATTCTATATTATTTGCAGAGGCATATGAATTTAGTATGAGGAAATACAGATTAAAATTTAAGGAACATTGTGTGCTAGATTTTGCACGAGTCATGAAATTAAAATTGAACTAATTTTCTTCAAAAATGTGAATTAAACCCCAATTTTTGAACCATTTGTCCCTTAATATTCATTAACGGAAAACGGCATCCAATACTAATTTTTAATTGAAGGAAGTCCTAAAGATTTTACAAAGTAATTGGTGATGGGGGCTCAGAATTCGAGGGTTACAAGTTATTTAAAAACTTTGGAAATATCTTTGGTCATTTTAACAATAGTTAAGGAAAGCTCGTTTTAATCTGTTTTGGCAATAGTGTGCATGCAGCATACAAATTTATTTTTTTAAACATTACCAATAAATAAAATCCAATGTCCAATACAGCGTAACAATTGTTTAGGAAAATAATAATTCTTAAAATCTCTTTAACATTAGCACGTACAGTAACAATAAGAGCACAATTATGTTGAATAATAACACACGTAAAATTACTTTACAGTCCAAGAGACATTTTCCAAAACCCTCACAATGCTTAAATATATACATAATGCAACAAAAATTAAGAATGATCTCATGAAACATCAACTCAATGCCATTGACTGCGGTCACAGTATAGTGAAAACTTTTCGAAAAATTAAACCTCTAATAAGTTCAAACATTTTCACCACTAATTGTCACACATATCAAATCTTCCACAAGCAAAGAAAAAACAAATTCTACATATCTAAAACTTGACAGTAAGCGTCATGCGATGAGTGTGCTCGGCAGCATATCAAATTCAAGAGAAAATGTTTAAAAATTAGGGAAAACTGAATTACTAATAAGATCCAGATTCCATTGTATAAGTGCATGTCTACCTAAGTAAGTATACTTACACGCATTTATCAGATACACTCTATCTCTCCTCAAATTTCCTTTTCTATCAAAACCACAAATTCGCTGACAGATAATCAATTCCCCGACTACATTGTTAATTCTACAGTAAAAAAGAGTATAACAATTCACCCATTGTGATTTTATTGTGTGATAATTCCCTTCTAACCGCCCTTTTGTCATGGGCAATATATTATCTCAGTTGTAACTTTAAATTTAGATGGTATTTGGCCAATCCATTAAGTAATTAGCCTCTATATTTGAAATACACACAGCCAAAAACCGTGACTAACACAAAAAAAGCCCCAAAAGGGTTTTTCCCCTTTACTTTCATTATGATTATTACTCTTGATCCCACGTCAAGTCATTTTAGCAAGTTGGCTTGTATCTCTAGTAAGTAACTGTATACAAAAACATAGGAATAATAATGTTATAAATTCAAATGAGATTGAAATTGACTAAGTGAAAACTGGATTTAAGCATATCAATAATTCATCATGTGTAAGTACATTTGATCAAGCTGCGTTTTATCTTTAAGTGTATATAAACAGGAAGGGAATAATTGAGATCACATAGTGCGCAGTATATGCACATGTAGTAGATACATCAATAATAATAATTATTAGAAGAGGAAGAATGTGGAAGTGTATGTTTTTCATGACGTGGAGCATTAATTTGTAAAATCGAGTTTACTTCCAATTTCACTTGACCATGACCGTGAATTTTGTTTGCTATGGTAAATTAAAGAAAAGTAATTAGGTTGTACAGGAAAAGTTATCCGTTACTCATCATTGAATTCATTAAAATATATGTTCATGCACACACATGCATTATATGTAATGTTACTATATAAACAAGTGTAGTGTTGTTTCCAAGGCATGAAATTAAGAGCTATGAGTTTTTTGTATTTGTTACACGCGTTTTATCCTATGTATTTTATTTTGTACTGATGGGCACGCGAATCATCTTCAAGCTTGAAGGCATATAGCTTTCCCCTACGTTGCACATGGAACGTACATACATATACACCTATAATCACATATACATGTAGTATGTATTTACAATATGAGTGGTGATATGTAATTCATTTTTTTTCTCATCGTATTATTTCTACTAAGTTAACATATAGTTTAGTATTTTTAGTAGGACTTTTTACTAATGGAGTTTGTTGCTCTGGGAATTTTTTGAGGTCAGTGAAGCCTGTTTGATGGGCCGTCATTGGGTCAACGTGAAAGTAGAATTCACGCCTCAAGCTCTCTCAAATAATAATACTCACATGCATCAACCTTTTCCCCTTCAAATGTTTTTTGGGAAATGTGTGTGAGACAGACACAAAGAAAAGTCGAGGAAATTTGTGGAAGCCGCAGTCTCGAGAACGGAAGCAGATTCTCAACACGAAAATTATTTTAGTTCCTTTTTTTGACTTTGCTAAATAAATTTGTTTTGATTTCCTTTTATTTATAATTTTTTTTTTTACAAAATATCATGAGTATCAAAATTTTATATGTTCTTGCTGTTTTTGGAGTTGCTGGGATTTGGGCAAAGGATGCTTGTAACCGGTATCCTCCGCTTTTGGGATTTCAAGTTGACAAGGTAAGGCTAAATTATTTTTTATACAAATAATCCGTCGAAGTAATGGGACAAAATTTGATGGAATTTTCCGAAATTATATTTATTTTGCTTGATATTAATGGGGGAAATTTTTTCTGGAGCATTCTTACTGAAATTTTGGGCTTTTAAAATTTCTTGATATTTATGACAATAATTGTTGTTGTTTTCAAATATTTCAGTAAAATCCTACACAGTTTTATAGTGATTTAAATTTGCACATCCATTATATTATTATTATATTAATATGATTTGAATATGAATTAATTTCGCGAATTAAGTAAAAAAACCTCCATGTTCGACATGCCAGTTCTGCTCGTGGCACGCGTTCAGAGACAAGACTTTCCTTTGTTTTAGTGTCAGGCTTGTTATTGACATTGAGGAGTAGGAAAACCGGATGGGATCCAATGCACTTATGTACATATATAAACTTGTACAAGTACATATGAGAAGCTTAGAATCAAACTGGAATAAGTCCAAAATTTTGGAAAATCTTTTTTTTTCAAAAAATGTTAGT